>JBBDHI010000001.1:26941118-26959577 GCA_037177115.1 Craterocephalus stercusmuscarum
TGGAGCTATACTAACAACGATTTCAGACCAAAGGATTGCAGTTTTACTTTATATAAACCATAAATTAATGATTTATTGGTGAAAAGGAAGGCTTTAAAAGCATGATACGTTACCTTTAAGTCAGGAGAATTTGCACTGTATTCATCTATTTAATGGTTCATAACATGGATGAATGAAAGGAGGCTAGAATTGTTGTCCAGTTAAGATCCAACATGCCTGATCCATGCTTCCAAATAACATTGTATGGCTATTGTATAAAAGACATATTTTATGTGAAATGTTTTTGTTTGATCAAAAATTTGCATTTTTATTGACCATTTGCTGTTCTGTAAATGTCTGAAACCTGTTTACATCCAGCTGTTGTTTACTCTATGCAAGACATGAATCTCATGCTGTCTGTATTTGCCAGACAGAATGCTTCTACATGAAAACAGCAGACCTGTATTTGAGATGGCTCGTGTATCATTTACCTTCTGCACTTAGAGGATAAGATAAGATGACCTTGGTGCGCCTGCTAAAGCACACATCCTAGCAGGGAAAGCTTGACTGCCTTCTCCAGAGAAAAAGATACTGTACACTGAGATTGTGTTCCACTTAGATGTATCACTTTACTCTCCCAATCAAATTAGTCTTGTGTAATGAGCTATAAATATGTAGAAATGGACTACAAATGATCCAAATTTGAAATAATGCTGATTAGGGGTGCCATGGTTGATGTTGTCATCTGAGTAGCTGCACTCTGCCTGTCTAGATATTTGAAACTGGATCCTCAGTCCAGCCTCTATTGATTCTGAGGCCTATTATATGCAGTAATTGCATGCTGCTGCCTTTAACAAGTCTTGGTTATTGCATCTGTGAATTGCATTACTACGTTTATTGAGGGACTGGGACTATTGCCTGAAAAGCTTATTCTTGCTCTTTGTCCTGATATTGAAAAAGCGTCATGGCGTTGCAGAGAAAAAATACACCGACAAGGACTATTTAATGCTTTACATCTATGTTTTTTACTGAAACATAGTTGAAATGTCTGTATATAAAACTAAAGTTAAGTAATGTCCATTTTTTATAACATTATACTGTTGGATTTAGGATTTAGTTAAGGGATGTTGTGCATTGCAACCGCACAACCAGAGGGACTGATCTGTCTGTCAACAGTTTGGCAACTTTGTAGAAATGACTGCATTGCTTTGTTCATAGTGACATCAGGTACATTCACTGTGCCATTTGGAAGAAAAAATTATTTCCATGAGCTCCTGGCTTTTCATCGAGACACAGGATATTTTCTCTAATCCTGTAAAATATAACATTCAAAAATTGGATTGGCACCAAAATGTTGTTACAGCAGTTATAGCTCTGATATGTATTTGATGTTGATAAAGTCCCTTGACTGGATATAATTTCAGATTACAACAAAAAAATGGTCTCCTACTAAAATATTTGCATGTTGCATATATATAACATTCTAAATGAATTTCTTGGGATTCTTAACCTCAGTGCAATGCATGCTGGGTGTGTGTAAGCATGTGCAGACCGAAGGTGCAGCACACTAGGTGGGCTGTTGGATTTAGGAGGACTCAGTACTTTCCACCGTTTTCACCTGGTTTATTTTGAGTTAAATTGGCTAAATGGTCAGATTTGCTGAAGAAACACAGTCTATGTGAAATGCAAGGAAAAAGGGAGGAACTAGATAATCATAAGACAAATGTTATCCATCTGCCAATAAGCCAAGCCACACATAATGCTGAACCACTTTACTAATGCACTGATGCGTGACTCTGTTTAGATTCTTGCACACTTCAGATTCAGTCTTTTTGACTGTGTGCGCACACTGTGAGTACAGAAGTCCAAGCAATCTCACAAACGGTTTCGCTGTGCAGAGTACAATCTGCTTATTAGCAAAGCAATGTTGATTTCCTGCTGAGTGTGATTGAGTAGAAATGAGCTCAAGCATGATTTTAGTGGCTAGTCCTAAAACGCAACCCTGAAAGCTCCTTCATAAAAAATACATGGCATGGCTACTTGTGGCATTATTACTGTAAACAAACAACCCAATTACTCAAAATGAACCAACACATGATGATTAGAGTAAATTAAACTACACTATATAATTTATAATTTGCATAAATATGAGACAGACCTAATTATGGAAATTCTAGTTGCAGAAGTTTAATTTAAAAAAAGAACTATTTGCTTTATTTTGAGCATGCTAACGTTAGCATGTAGTAAACAGCCATGCAGTGCAGCCTCAGAAAGTGTGATGAAAAAATATTTACATGTAATAAATAATTCACTTGTCTGTTTAACATCTTGTTAAACAGGTACATTTCCACACAGTTTCCCACTCCCAGTACCAGCTGGGCCTTTCCCACACACCTGCTCAGGAAGCTCTTGTTGGGGTAATCAGGCCTCTCCATTACAAGCCCCTGTTCGGCCCTCTTACCACTGAACCTTGTGACAGGAAACACACACGTACACACATTACTTTGCTCTTTCGGTTCTGTTCTCCCTTATCATGTACATGCTTGTACATCCTAAGCCAGCATCTGGCTTGGCACTTGGCTCTGCTGGGCCTTTCAGAACAATTTAAATGGATAATCAGGCTGGTGATGCAAAGAAAGTGGATTGTGCATCTCTTAATCTCCAAACAGAGCCCCCTAAGCTGCTCCTGGTGCAGAATTAGACTGGCTTTATGTGAAATGACACCAGACAGTGTGCAACACTGTAGAACTCTGTGGGTTCCAGTAAAATCTGGCACCTCCTCCCCAGGGAGAAGGTCTTCTCCACACAGACAGCTGACATCCTCCATAACCCCCCGTATGAGAAATGAACTCCTTGTCTCTATTATCAGTGCCCCTAGTGTAGACGTTAATTTGCATCATCATTAACAAAGAAACCCACCGTACACAAGCAGTCTTTGATAGTGATCTTGCCCCCCCTTCCCTCCACTGTAATGCTTTCATTTTTTCTACCCTCCACCTCCACACAGTTTAGCTCAGAGTAGAGACCGGCATTCCTCTGCACCGAGTACGTTTGCATTTCACTTAAAGGTCGCAGTCATGCTCGTGTTATTCTACCAAAGTACAGCTGACCCCCACCAACCTTCATCTTTGGCATTTTGTCTCAAACCTCAAGGTTGGCTATGTAATTCAGGTCACAGTGCATGAGAATATTGGATCCAGTGTCCTATATAGTTCTGCCCTGATTTACCTTACGCAATGTAACACCACAGGAAGCCGACTCACTTCGGCAAATAGCTCCCATTGTCAAGTAAAAGCACAAAATGTAAGAGATGTTTCCTTCCTGCGAGGGATTGTGTTGCAAAAAGATCACAGCCGGAGATGTGAAGCTGAATGTAGTGGGCACAGCAAGACCAAGAGAGAGCGGATAGTTTATTTATTTTATTTTATTTTATTTTTAGGTGATTGTAAGTGTGCAAGTGTCTTCAGATTGCTGCCCGATATGAGTCAGATGAGACTGGAGACGGATCAGAGAGCAGGCAGGGGATGCTGGATGCTATGAGTGAAGACTGTGATCATGAGTGATCTCTGATCCAAGCGCTGCTGGAACTCTAAATCCATGACTCATTACAGTTGTGTTTCCTAACTTTTCTAAATGCTGCATTTGGATTCAGAAGTTTCTGAACATGATTGTTGTGAACGACTGTAAGTTCATGAGCTTTATGACAGCAGACGAGTGATGCTAAACGGTTCCTACTGAGGTTGCTCATTATTTAAGTTATCCTTTGCATGCCAAGGGCCCGAACTGTGATTAATGTGAACTTGGCTCCTTCTGGAAGGAGAACTGGTTCTTTACAGAAAGAAGCAAGTGAAAAGGGAAAGTGTGTTTGGGAACAGGAGGAGAGAAAGGGAAAACGGAGGATAAAAACTCTATTAGCTTCCCCTGCCACTGGAATTCATCAGCGCTTGTCAAGACAGCTGCCCTGAGTATGCAATGAATTAGTTTTAAGTGTCTGTGTGCTAAAGCAAGCTGAGGGAACATTAATACTCCCTAATCAAGGTCTGTGTTGGCATATTTCCTCTGTTGTCTCACTTCTGTTATTCCATCTCTTACCAGAGAAGCAGCAGAGGAAGACAAAGTTGTTAGCGGAGGTGTTGAATTAACTCTGCTGAACGATTTTGGGACTTTTGGTGACACGACTTAGCCTCAGCAGATATGCGAGTTCTGTTTCTGTTTTCCCTTTACTGAAGCTGCAAGGCCCAGCATGAGGCTTTCCATGTGTGTAAATGCTGTAATGTTAACCTGGATTGGGCCGAGTGAGCGAAAAGAGGGTGAAAAAATCAGGATCCTTTTCATCTTTATCTTCTGTGAGAATTAAATGCAGGTGTCTGAGAAGGTGAATTAGCATGTGAAAGGCTCATCTGTGCTGGTGTAAATTAGCATAAATGCTTATTTACCTCCAGCCAGACATTTTCATGACAGAGCTGCCATTTAATTTGAGATAGTCAATGGAGACACCACTGTGGTAAAAGGGACTGTGTTAGATTTAACTTCATGATCCAGAGTCCAGTTCTTTCAGTTCAACATGTTTAATATTTCCACTCATAGTGAGACTTAAACATGATTTTAGCACAATGGCACTGTGTTCAAAGCTCTTGCTGTAAGAGAGCCACACTCTGAAGAGGATCTCTGTAACTTAACAGCAGCAGCCAAGCGCAGGTCCTGAGACGGCATGCTGTCCGGCCCCGCACTTATCCGGGCCTGCAGCGTGGTCATTGTGAGGGTAAGAATATTTGGGCTTTCTGGAGAGTAGCTTAATGCAAAGTGCAGATGGAAACAAGACCCAAGTAGGTGAACCGTCCCATCTCCAAGAAGGCCCATAAGCAAATTAAGTGTGACCAAAAGCTTTAATTCGAAAGGCAGAAGGATTAGGCTGTTTGATGAGCAGATTTAAGGGTGCAGGCGAGGGGAACAAAAAGAAACACTTCTGGCCAAGCGTAATAATCTTTGAAAATGTTCTTTAAACCCATCTCCCTGTGACGTGTATTTTCACTGCGCTTCAACCCAACATCTTCCATCCCCAAGATTAAGAGCTTTTATCATGTATCCTCCCTCTCCCGTGATTGCTGCTTGATATTTTTGCTTTTGACATCTTTCTCCACACTCGCCTTTTCTTTTCTTTTTCTTTTTTTTTTTCCTGCCTCGAAGTTGACTGCAGCACATTCAGGAAATGCTACATCTTAGTGCACTTAGACGAGTGTATTACCACTCAACTAAAATGCTCTCTCCTAAGCAAAGTTGTCTGATTTAATCCCTGAAGGTTTACTTCCGGAGTCTTAGATAAGGCTCACCTCAGTAAGTGCTTACTTTGCCGTTTTATGTTTGTGGATTTCATCATTTTTCCTCCCCCTCCTTTCTCTCTTGCAGACGTTTCACACGCCCAGTTTGGGGGACGAGGAGTTTGAGATTCCTCCCATCACACCTCCACCTGAGACGGAGTCCGGTTTGGAACCAGAGGTGGACTCTCCGTTCCCACCGATGCCAGAGGCCCCAACTCCAAACAGGGGCCACATGATCCCTCAGTTCCCCCCACAGAGCCTGGATCTGCCCTCAATTACCATCTCACGCAACATGATGGACCAAGATGGAGTGTCGGTGAACAGCGGCCAGCCTGTGGTGAGCTATGCTAGTTCTGAGCTGAAGAACGTGATTTACAAGGCAAATCTACTGGAAACTAACTACAGTTTTTAAGCGAGTCCTCTTACTGAACCATAATATCACCTTTATTTTTCTGTACACTTCCTGTTGTCAGCACATGTGGCCCAGCATCTGTCCCTGTTTACAACACCCCGTATATACGATCGCAGTGAGTAAATGTCAGGATATTGTGTTACTTAGTGTGAGGATTAAAAAAGAAACAAAAAAAGCAGCAGCCGGAGCATGGATGATCCCCCTCTGTAAGGTGAACAGATGTAAAAGGATCACAGGTGTTAGAGTACAAAGCACATTCATCCCCAGAAGGACAGTGAAAATGGCACCCAAAAGTGCCACAGTTTCACATGCTCATTTATAATTCATGTTCCCTCTAGAAGCCTTTTTTTACTTTTTATTTTTTTGCTGCTGATCCATGCCTGAGCCCACTGTCACATGAGGTCTCTAAAAGCAGACCACGGCAAGTTAAGAGTTCAGGGTCAGATTTGTCTTTCTTTTAGCCTCCCAGCAAAGGTCTTGATGAACATATTTTCACCCAATTCTCTTCTTAAATAATGAAGCTGCTCCATCATGGAGCTGTAGAGGGAAATAATCACTTTCTTAATGTTGACTGTGCTGTAGATTGTGAGATTGTGGTCTCAGGGTGGAAAGGCTTTTTCAAATGCCACAATCATAGAGGCACTGAGGAGGAAAAATGGAAATGTCACTGGCTGACTAGTTGTCTTACAGGCCTATTACAAAAATGGAAGATTAATTTAGAAGAGAAGAAATAAAAAGGACAAAGGCATGAGCGAGGACATGGTGATGATGATGTCGATGCTGCGTTTGCGTTGTGAGCCTAGGATAACATTGCATTGAGAAGAGGAGCCATTATCATTAGAATTGTATGAATTATTGAAATGTCTTTTAGACCCCTCCACCCTGACCCTCCCCTACACCATGACACATTTGTTGAATCACACTGATATTAAAGATATTTAGTTACATCCCATGGGAAGGGGCTATAAAATTTAACAGCTCTTTTTCCTGCTTCCATGCTCCTGGCATATAAAATAATTGCAGCTTTTAAAATATCTCTGCCTCATACAGTAAGTGAGCCCCAGAAGGCTTTTTGCCTAAAGAATTTTCATTTCATGGTCAGTTAAGCTTTCTGCATCTGGAAGAAACGGAACCTTGACACAATTACATTCCTGACTGTTCTCACGACTTGCTGGAGGATTAGATTTGATTCTCAAACATTATTCCTCTTTAACACCATTTGCATGGCTCATGTCTCTGATTGTGCTGAGACTCTATTAAAAACTGAAGGGAGAATGTGGGTCTCCGCTCCTTTGCCTAGTGGCATTGTCGCCGATGCACTACTCACTCCTTATCAGTCATCGCACATTGTGGCGCGGGGAGGCTCGCGGTGGCCCTTCATTTTTCCTGCAAATGGGATTGATCCCCAAAAGTCTTGTGACAATGCCTATAGAAACTCTATTCATCTGTGGTTTTATCTTTAGCTTAGGAAAGAGAACGTAACTTCTAAATGAGATAAGTAACGCTGGTGTTTGCAGTGTATTCTATATTCAGAGACAAGGCCCTGTGAGGGGTGTTTTGTCATTTTGTCAGCGCACTGATAAAGCAATGACAACCTTATATACATGATTACATTCTGTGTTATTTGTTATGGCTGCGGGGGCAAACAAATAAACCGTGCACTACTGCAATTACATTTCTCATCAAACCGCCATGCTCATATATCCCAACACTTGTTTTGGGTTTTTCTTTCTCTGTGCTAGCTTACCGGTGCAGAATACTTAATGTGTGAAAGCCTGTCTCTTATCGTAACTTAATAAGAGAGCCAACCAGCGAATATACCTGGGCTTTTTTTTCTTTTCTTCAAAAAGCTTCTTCCATGTCATTGCATTGCCAAGTGTTCTGCTAATTCCTCTCTCCTTAATGTTCAGCGTATGTCTTGCAAATTGGCCACAGATGCCAGGCTTCTACAAAAGAGAAATACATTTTCTCAGCTGCAATGTGCCTGGCAAGCCCTGAATCTGAAGTCATTATTTATTTAATCTGCTCTCCTAACAAGCTTCTGACTCTCATTTTTGTCTCCCAGCATGTGTCCTCCTGATTTGTGATTGAGTCTCAATAGTGCCAAATAGTACTGGAGTTAGAGCTGCCAGTATTGCTTTATTCACAATTTCTTCTCGATTTTTCTCCCTGCTGCACAGCAAGGGTCTGTGGGTTCCATTTCGAAAAACACCTGGTGCCTTCACCACATTTTAGATTTTTTTTTTTCTCGACACATGTAAGCGTGTACTGAAATGGGCTCTGTGTCCTCTGTGATTGGATTCGAAGCCTACAGTAGTCAACTGGTTGTATTGGATGTTAAAATCAATATTCAGGAGACACCAGCCACGCTATCTTATTACATTTACCACTTTGTAGCGATGCATTATATATTTTTTCATTACCAACTAGCTGTTTCACATGCCATTAGCTTTTCAAAGATATGCTAATATTTAATAGAAGAGCGTTTGAGTCACACACATCGTGCGAGATGAAAGTGAAGCTGAAAAAAGCCATTTATAGTTTGTTGTTCACATGATTTGATATGTCTTGATACTGTGTAGATATCCAGTGAGTACAATAGCCTCAGTTCTGACTGGACAAAACCCACTATATCCTGAATGAAATGGAAAATGGGAGCGCTGTTGCAGAAAGCGTGTTTTTCTACACATCCCTCTTATCTCCCTTTCAAACCAAGAAGCACTGACATGAGTTCTACATCAATTTAAGAGAGTGGATTTTTTTTTTCTTCTTCCTTCGTTTCTTTTTTCTATCTCGACAGACGGCTATTGTGACATATTGGGTCAGTCAGAAATGAAAGATATTCATGCAGGCATGCAATACTTGTAATGAAGTCTCAGCTTGACCTTCTGCATGATTGATTCTGTGATTTACTTTTCTCATACGGCTCTCAAACAGAAATGATGTCATGTTGGACAAGTTTTAAATACACATAATGCATCAGCAGAAATGGAGGAGAGGGGCATGGGTCAGTGGCTGTACCTGACCAAGGGGAAGGGACCTACGGACCTCGGAGTCCAAAGAAGGGGAGGGGAACGATGGGAGATTTGTTTTTAAGTGGGGGTTAGAGGTTGGCGAGATAGATGGACTGAGTGTGCACACCACAAAGAGAGAAAGAGAGCGAAGTGTGTTTGACTGAGACAGGGCAGAGGGAAGAAAAACAATTTATCTTCATGCTATTATAGCCTTTACCGGCATTCAGAATTCCATTTTTCTCATTTGGCTTAAGCACAGACTTCAGCAGTTTGCTGAAAATGGAAGAGAAAAAATAAAATGATGTACCCGTTTAGAAGCCGAGTAAAGGAATATGTGCAGAGCGCTGATAAACTATCTTTAATAGGACTGACCTTTCATGCTGGCGAAAGTTACTGGGGGATTCATCCTTATAATTACCATATAGATGATTTTAC
Source organism: Craterocephalus stercusmuscarum (assembly GCA_037177115.1). Lineage (NCBI taxonomy): Eukaryota > Metazoa > Chordata > Actinopteri > Atheriniformes > Atherinidae > Craterocephalus > Craterocephalus stercusmuscarum. The sequence goes on from JBBDHI010000001.1 coordinate 26,950,277, forward strand.
CCCTCTCCTGCCATGGAACATTTCCAAGAGCTCTGGCATTGATTGAATGGAAATTGAACTTGTTAACATTCTTTTCAGCCTGTTACAGCTTGGTGCCACTGTTCATAAATTCTCTCCAAATTCTGATTTCCAATATCTTAAAGAACAGACTGGAGGCTGTTTTCATTGACATGAGTGCTGAGATTTCTATCTCTCGATGAATGCATAATGTTGCGTTTGAGCCCCCGCTGCTATGTTTATTGCTCCGTGTTTATTGTGGAAAGGGTTTCACACATTGCCAACAGTATGCTTTTTGTTTTGTTTTGTTGTTTTTTCCCCCTTATTTGTTAGTTCTCAGAATGCTTTATGTAGTTCGGTGTGGAGCGTTTGTTGCTGTGTTGGAAATGGCCGAGGCCAACAATGATGCAGAAAACAAGCCATTTCTTCCTCTTTGTGCAGCGTATTGTTGGCATCATCATGCTGCAGCTTTGGCATTGAAAAACAGCACAATGGGAATATTACAAATAGCATTTACATTCAAAAACCCTTTAATGATTAGAAAGTACATTTCCGCTTGTCAGTGTCACCCATGCAAACACACAAAGAACACCCCCCCCTCCTACACTCACTCACACACACACACACACACACACACACACACATCTGAATAAGGAGGGCACATCTGGCCACTGTGTACTCAAGATAAAGGCTTATTTGCCCATTCATGATGACTATCAAAATATCTGACTAGATGTCTGCTGTGACGGCTGGCAATACTGCAATCAAAATGCAAATGAGCAGACACAAGTAAACATCCAAGTATCTGATTCATATTCACAATCAAGACATCTGTTACTTAATATCACTTATTTGACTGGCTTGTTTATAGCTGATATGTTTTCGGTTCAAATCAGCCCATCTAATGCTGGCATTTAACACGACTGCTCGCGTTTGTAGCCGAAGGCGCTAAAAGCGAAATTATTACTGTAACATCAGAGGGAAATAACATATTTCTCCAGCTGCTGAAAGTGATATGATGAAGCGTCAAACTGTGGTCAGAAGTGTGTTTTTCAAAAATGCAAAACGGCTCGCTTCAATTTGAAATAATTCATCACATTTCAAACAAATGGCAGAACGAGCCGTTGCTCTAAGTCATAACTGCTCCATAAGGATGGGGTAAAAGTGTTATTACTGTATACAGATGGCCACAACTAATGAGCTCAGTGTGCGCATCTTTGATGTTCACAGCAAGCAAAAAGCAAATGGCAAGCCATCGCGTTTGCAGTAATGACGATGACAATGGCACTTGGAACATGATGCCGTGCTGAAATGTAAATCACAGTCATTTGGTTGCGGGCTCGTTTATTGCAGCTTTTATTCTCAAGATTTCTGTATTAGAAAAATCACAACCATATGTCTTGAACCCGCCCCTGCCCAACTTTGCCTCACCTCTTTGCAGAAACCTGCTCGAACATGTAAATATAAATCCGCTCCCGCTTCGTAGATTGTATTTATGATAAGCAGCAGACATGGCATATGAGAAAGAAATGGATTGTAGATCCAATATGTGCCTGTCTGAAATGGTGTTACAATATTGTTTTTGAAGACAGGCATTCATAAGGTTCTTTCAATAAAGCCAGGTGCATTGGTTTATGATGTGTTGATGTTGGGAGAGATTGAGTTTGTGCTGCTGAATACCAGATGGATGTACTGAGGGAGAACAAATCACCTTTTCTGTTCTGTTCACGTCCTCCTCTCTGTTCCATGTCAGCTCTGCTGGCTCTCTGATCAGTCTTCCCTCTGGAGAGCTGGCAAACCTCGTAATTTCATCCCCGCCACAATCAATGCAAACATGTTGCCTGTAACTTCTTTAAGACTCATTCAGGAGCTGAATGTTTTATTTGGAAATAAGTGAAAGAGACTTTGCGAATGGTATTACATTAAAGTCTGGACGGTAGAATGGACGGGACTTGTCCAGAGCTCTAAAGGTTTATGCCTTCAGCAGATTGATTTATGGAGTTGATTACAGTGAAGCCCCCACCCCTCTTTCAGACAAACATGAGGTGCTAAAACTGCCTCTTTCACAGAGTTGTAACCTTAAATAAAGAATATAGGCTTGTAGCTACCTCGAACTGGTCTGACATGCTGGAGCGGGCACACAGTGTTTTTATTGTGGCATTTGAAGCTTGTTCCCCTCAGACTGACCAACGTAACTTTCATAAAACATTGTGTTGAAATAAGTCACCTGAGCTGCATGGCTGACCACTGCTGGCTCAGAAAGTTGGTTACTCATGTGTCAAGATAATTTCTCATTTCTTGTAAGAGACATTTTAGAGGCAGGATATCTTGACATGTGATCTGCCACGTAACAATCCACAGAATCCAATGACCCAATTTCTGCCGAGGCACAGGGATACGGGTTCATGAGCTCAGGGAGCAGGGTGTCGCAGACAATACAGAGACAAGCATCCCTGAGCCGAAAGAATGAGGTGCAAAAAAGCAATAATGTGTGAAAACAGACTTGAGTATGTTATGTTTTTTTTTTTTTTTTTTTTATTAAACACTTTATTTTTTTCTATGAATTTCTTTCCAGAGTGTTGGACCGGGTCATCTACGTCAGTACCAAACCAACCCATCCATGGTGATGAAATCCATCATAAATATGAACGGCCACAACGGCATGATGCCACGGAATCAGCTGACCACTATCAACCAGTCCCAGCTCAACACGCAGCTGAGCTTAAACATGCCGGGAGCCAACATCACTCACACATCCCCGTCACCACCGGCCAGCAAGTCCGCCACACCCTCTCCCTCCAGTTCCATCAACGAAGACGACCAGGATGACGGCAACAGGGTGAGCAAAGAGTCGGAAAACATTTTGACCACTGTATAAAAGAATTGTAGGAAATACACTCGGTGAAGTTTAAAATAAGGTTCAGGTTTTTTTTAAATTCTTTATTAATATCTTTGTATGGTTTCAGGTTGTTGGGGAGAAGCGACCAGCCCCAATAGATCCCACAAAGAAGCCCAAGACTCCTAAGAAGAAAAAGAAGAAGGATCCCAACGAGCCTCAGAAGCCAGTGTCTGCTTATGCCCTGTTCTTCAGAGACACCCAGGCTGCTATCAAGGGTCAGAATCCCAACGCCACCTTTGGAGAAGTCTCCAAGATTGTGGCCTCTATGTGGGATGGCCTGGGAGAGGAACAAAAACAGGTACTGCAAAAAACAAAAACAAAAAAATCTGACTAGTCATAGAAATCTTCAGGGTTGTATGTGATTTATCCCAAACTGCCTGAAGTCATAGGTGTCTTTCTACAAGTAGTACCTGTCCATTCCGACATATTTTCATGTCTTCACAGGTTTATAAAAGCAAAACAGAAGCTGCCAAGAAAGAATATTTGAAAGCCCTCGCTGCATACCGTGCTAGTCTGGTTTCCAAGGTGAGAAACTGCTGCCGCTTTTCACCTGAAATATGTGTGAAGACTGTTCTTGCATTAAATCATTCGTTTTGAAGTTGTATAAAAGGTGTTCTTTAGAAGTGAAAATGTGACATTGTAAATAACTTTTCACTCGTTTCAGGCTGCAGCAGAGTCGGCTGAGGCCCAGACTATCCGAACAGTGCAGCAGACTCTGGCCTCCACGAGCCTGAACCCTGGCCTGGTGCTGCCCTCACCCCTCAGCCAGCACCCTTCCATGCCATCGGCTTCCCACGCCCTGCAACAAGCCATGCCACGGGCCATTGCTCCAAAACCCCTGCAGATGAGACTAGGGGGCAGCCAGATCGTGACCTCTGTTACAGTTTCCCACCAGAACATGTCCTCCGGGATGCCACAGCAGCTGCTGGGCCAGATGGGTGCTGGAGGGGGCATGGTGGTCGGTGCACAGTCCACAGCAGTGTCTCAGATGAGTCCCCCCATGCAACCGGTGCAGCAGCATGCCATGCAGCATCTCCAGCAGCAGCAGCAGCAACAACAACAGCAACAGCAGCAGCAGCAGCAGCAAATGCAACAGCACCTACAGCACCATCAGATGCAGCAGCAGCAGATGCATCACCAGCAGATCCAGCAGCAGATGCAACATCAGCATTTTCAGCACCACCTCCAGCAGCAGCTGCAGCAACACCACATGCAGCAGCAGCAGCAGCAGCAACAGCAGCAGCAGCACATGCAGCTGCAGCACATGCAGCTGCAGCATCAGCTACATCAGCAGCAGATTCAACATCTCCAGCAGCAGCAGCAGCAGCAGCAGCAGCAGCAGCAGCAGCAGCACCAGGCCCAGTGTTCCCCACCACAGCACTCTCCTGGCACGCCCCATTCAGTGGGAGGCTCTGCATCTCTGGGCAGCCCTCAGCCAGCCCCACAGCAGCAGCCACACCCCTCACAAATCCAGGCCCATGCCCAGGTTCTGTCACAGGTCAGCATTTACTGAGCCAAATGGAAATCCTATGTCAAAGAACAGAAATAGAGAAAAAAAAGCATCATTCCATGTTGCTTTTCTAAGTTGCACTTAAGAAGTGTGTAAGATTTAGAATGTTATACAAAGAACTTGTCCATTGTTGTAGACAGATATGCACATACATGTACAGGGGGGGCGAACATATCCGCTGGGTTTCCGTCTATGAAATGGGCTGAGCTGTGTCCGAAGCCTGTTAGAGTGAGCACCCAGTGGTTGTTTATTTGTTTGTTTGTGAGGTCTTTTAGTTGTTCATTTTAACAGACTGGGCACACGATATGCTGAAAGACGTGCATCTTTCGCCATTTTATTTAACAATAAAGCTTTATTTATGAGGCCGGAGTGGTCAGTTCAGCGCAGCGTAAGGACATTTGGAATGCGCTCCAACAAAAGCGGTTTTATCACCCCTTGCCTGGATTGAATGACTCACAGGACCCTCGCTGGAAACCAATACCCCACACAGCAGTCTCTGTTTCCACACTGGCCAGTATGTAACAGACTTTTCTCTACTTCATCATTCTCGCAGATGTAACTGCTCAGATCATCGCAGGGCGAAGGCTCGGCGATGTTTGAAGACGCAGTTAAACCGTGTCACAAAGGCAGACGGTGTCTCAGAAGAATGAGGAGGAGGGGAAATGAAAAGGTCTCGGGGCGCAGCTTTGGGGGACGAGTGACTGAACAGACCGAGACAGAAATCGCCATATATCATTCATGTCCTCACATCATCAGACTGTAGCTGTAATCTGCTGTACATGTTTTGTAGAGAGAGGTGCGACAAGATCTCCTTTTATCCAGTAAATCAACCCTCCAGATAATTTGCCCAAAAGTGTGTAACTGGCAACCTCCCCCCTTCCCCCCTCCGCTCCTCCACGCTCCACGCACTCCTAAAAAACAAACCTCCTTCTTTAATCTATTTGTTTTTTTATGTCAGATGTTTAACAATTAAATTATGTTTTTATTTTGTGTAACAAAGGGGATATTTTATGGTAAATACAAATTTCTGGATCAGGGCAGATGGTTTGGGGATTGATGTATTTTTACTCTGCTCCTTGATACTGTCGTTGTTTTAAGAAAAAAAAAAATGGAAAGAAAGCTAGCAGAGCCAGGTTGTTGCACTGCCAAAGCCAACTAAAAAGGTATCGGAGGTATTTTTGCCAGTTGTACAGAAGTCCCAGAGGAAAAAAAACAAACAAAAAAAAGACGAGAAAAAAAGAGAAAATGTACATTTTTCATATCACCTGTTGTAAAGTTTTAATATGTGAGGCTTTAATTAAAACATTGTTAAACGACCTGTGGATTGATATATCACATAGTGCATTTCTGCTCTTTTCTACTTTTTTATGAGTTATAATAGCAGCAATTCATTTTCTTTGTATCTTGCTTACAAACCAACTGCATTTGAAAACTGTCAGTAGAATAAACGCATATCCGTATGGAGTCCTTGACAAGTTGTTTGCAGCTCACGATAGGAAACGTTATTTAATGTTGGTTTTCGCTCAACCATGAAGACAAATCCAGAGACATTCCATCACTAATATGATCGTAGCCATAATTTTGTATGAAGTATTATATATTTCTTTGTGTCTCTGTTCAAAATTAAACTATAAATAACAAATATTTATTTGGAAGAATCGGTTTATTTGAGAAGTGATAGTAGCCATAATTTCTATAAAGTATTCCTTCACATATCCTTGCTTTTGAAAAGAAATCTAACACTCAGCTCTTGACGAGGTATGAAAAAAATTAAATTTGTATGTTTTCTATAGATTATAAGAGGAAAAAAGAACTTTGCAGGGATATTTGAGCAATCCTGTTGGCTTTATTATAGTGTGTGCTGTTTCTCAGTGATTTGAATGGAAGCCCATTGTAACTGTGTGTAAAAACGGTGTTCATACCGGACAAGGTCAGCATGTAACTGGTACTTGTCTCAATAACAGTCCCCTTCTCACACACCAGTGCATTGGATTCTGCCTCTTTCTTATTCCCTTCAAAATCGCTTCATTTCCAAGACATCCCCAGGGGTTTGCTGAGCTCCCTTGAATAAAATGGTGAGTGGGGGAGGGAACGCAGGCAAACAATAATTATCATATCTTCACAATAGGCTGTGAATCCACTGGCCTAAAGAAGGGCCCCCCCAATGGCAGTGGAGACTTTTTAAAAACAGGTTAATGTTACTTACGAATTAGGAGAGCGAGTTTGCTCTTGAGTTTTTTTGCGATAGCGACTTAAATTTTTTGTTTGTTTTCAATTAAGGTTTAGGAAAGCGTTTGTAATTTGGAGCCGAGGCCCGATTCCTTCGCCTCTGCTTGTGCAGTGATTGGCTCGTGGGCTCGACATGGAAATGATGCCCATTTCTCTGCCGTGATTAATTGCAGCATCTGTCCTGTCAGAAGCCCGTGTGAAGAGGTCCGCAGGAAAACTGCAAATAAGCGCTGGCAACAGTCTTAAAGTGCTTATGATGAAATGAAAATTAAAAACAGCAAGTGCCGTGCATGACCTGAATCTCAATATAGGTGGGGGAGAAGAGGAGAATGTGAGAGCGGGTGTCCATGGATACCAAACACATGCTTTAAAAACACACAGTAATGAGGCTCTGGGAAATCGCTGTTATTATTCTGAACAGATTCACAGCAGAGCCCATTAATAATGCATGGAGCTCCTTGTTATTCCATAACCCCTCAGTACTGCGGTCACTGTGTGTACAAATATCTCACAGCCAGGGTTGGAGTTATGGGACTGTGCAATAAAAAGGTTACATATATTTTCAAAACACTGTTATCCACACACATCATTTACAAGAATAATACACTGCTCCTCCTTTAATGGAGCCAGGTGTAATTTGAATAGGCGAACAAATAAATTCCTCCTGCTTTATGAGGCAGACTGCAGAGCTTTTTCTTTTTTTTTTTCCACAGAGTGATATGATCATAGAAACATGAAGCAATCAATATCCTCCGCTCTCCTTTCTTCCTGTCCTCATCATTAACTAACGCTGATGAAACGCATGAAGGGCACTGTGACATTAATATGTCATTTGAGTAATGCAATCACGAGGTGACCTAATTGTCCCCCTCCTCCCCGCTGAGGTCAGTTGCTTGGCACTGTGCCGAGGATGACTAAGGAGTCAGATGCAGAAGCTGAGGGTTTCTGTATTTTAATGATTTATTTGGCTCCTTTTGTTGTTTTCCCGTTCAGTGCGCAGATACAATGATGGCGCAACAAAAGCCCTGCTGACACTGACCATCTGACCAGCAGACCCACGCTGCAGCCGCTCACACAGTCTGCTTGCAGATGCACAGACCACCGCTCCGCTCTGACCTCAGCTTAGTCTGCTCCAGAAAAAAAAAGCAAAAAAAAAACAAAACAACTGTCTTTTTATTTATTTCGCCTAATAAGAGCTGGTCCAGGAGGGTGTGGCGGTCTACCCTGCAAGTCCAACGCTTGGCCTTATTTCTAAGGAGAAACTCGACCTTCAGCGAAATGGCTGACGATGTTCAGGGAATTCTTGACCTCTTGTTGAGGAGCTTTCTCAGAGAGAACTATTGACCTCTGAGATGAACGGTGAACTTTGTGTGGAGGGGCGGCTGTTGGCTGCTCTGCTGGCTGGCTGGACCGCTGACATCCCTGACCAATGCTAACATTTGTTTAGGGAACTTTTGACCTGCTGCAGTGAAGGAGCACCATGGCTGATGCCTCTGAGCAAAGCTGATAGCCTACTTAGAGGGGTCAGGAAAAATATTATGATACCTCTACACAAGCTTTCACATAATGTGTCATTCTTATCATTAATTTGATTAATTTTACTCTTTGAAATAAAGACATTTGACTTTTAGAAACTAGGCCAAAATAAAACAAAGTGTAAACACACACGCACAGAGTTGTTTTGCTCCCTCTGCTTTTTATTCGGCTTCAACAACCTCATGTTTGCAAACGCAGCTTGGATGTGTACACATTTTCCATCCCTGGATTTCTGTTCAATGATGTTGCCTTGGTGACAGAGTGATTTGGCCATTAGGCTCACACCCCCCCCCCTTTTGTTGAATTGTGTTTAGGTAAGTCTGATGTTGTCTCGATCAGCCTGTGGATCACTACGGCGTCACAGATTCTGCTGGATCCTCTCCCACACTGGTCCATACTCTGGTCACTGCTGCTGCTTTTAATGATTAATCCTCTCTGGAGACAGAAGTAAATGATTAACAGCGTGCGATAATCCACATGATGAATAAGCGGGTGATGATCTGCAGTTATTCATTGTAAAAAATCTACATTTCTGCATGACTTGTTACACGAAGTTCAGCCCGATTTGAAAACGACAAATTTTTCGGTGTATTTTTCTGCAGCTAAAATACTGTCAGGAAGCGAGAGCCGGGCCAGGAGCAGATAAGCAAATCTCTATTATCCTGCTGTCACAGTCGTAAAGGTCATGGAATAAACATCTAAAGCCAAAAGAAAATCAGTTTATCGGACGCAGCAGTCGCTGTAACAATAACATCAGTAAACACTGGAGTAAGGAGCTGGTTTGTTTCAGATTATTATGGTTAGCCTAGTTTGTTTTCTAGCGTCTGGAGCATTTTTTTTTCACAGCTGTGTTATACAGTTGCTCCAAAAGAAAAGAAGAAGAAAAAAGTGCTCAGCAAGCTGTCAGTGATTTGAGAAAGCTTTCTTTATTGTGACAGATCATCATGCCCCAGAGGTTGACAGATGTCCCTGTATTGCATGGAAACGATAGCAGTTCCTTTTTATTTGGACTGTGTTTGGTTTAAGAATGTAGAGGGGAGGGAGGGAGAGGGGGGGGGGGGGGGAGGGGGGGGGGGGGGGGGGGGGGGGGGGAGGGGGGGGGGGGGGGGGCGGGGGGAAGGGGGGGGGGG
>JBBDHI010000001.1:26970451-26983999 GCA_037177115.1 Craterocephalus stercusmuscarum
TTATATACAAGAATAATTTCTAATTCTATAATTACAAATCTAAACAAGTATTTTTTGCCTCTTGATTGGATGCTTAATCCATGTACAAAAAGGATACATTTGAAACTAACCACTTATTTTAGCCATCAAACCCACTCACTGACTTCCTAAAATCTATTCACTCAGCTGGTGAAAATAATTTGCCAAACTACTACATCGTGTGCAGGAGTGCATAGCAACAAATCTCTGGAGGAAAAAAAAAAAAAAAAAAAAAAAAGGTCATATAAACTCCAAATCCACCGCTGCAGTAATATGAGATGACTTCCTGCAATTGTTGTCCAGTCTCTCCGATTTTTGTCTGCCTCTCTTTCTTTCCCCGAGTCGTAAATGGTGATTCACGGCTCCGACTCTGACCGAGCTGATGATTTTAATTTTCTGTTTTCAGAGTAATAAACATTGACATGAGAATGAGCCTCGGGCAGAGACTTCTAATGAGAAAATGAAATTAGTTTTTCAGCTGACTGATCAGAAACATTTCATACATTATAATCAAGCATTTATTTGATGTGATTTGTTTTGCGTGCGCGCGTGCGCCCTTGTGCGTGCACTTCTCAACCAGCGTTTGTGTAGGAGGCATGTGTGCGCACATGTAAATACATTATTCATGCTCTTGCTTGTGCTTTGCTGCTGCTTGTTTTTGCAACACCCAGATGCATCGTATGACATTTTCCAACCTTCTGTAGCAGAACTTTGCGAGGCTCTTCTGGTGTGCTTAATTTTGTGCCTCATCCTTCACTGTTGCATCCATCACAATCCATCTTGGATAACCGGTCAAATTACCAATTATAACTGGCTCTCCTGTTTCAGGGAGCGGGGTGAGAGGCAGAAGCTAAGTTCACCGGGATGATGAACAAAACTGTGATGCTTTACATCACATTAGGAAAAGCAGATGTGGATGAATCGGGAACGCTGCTTTCATGTGCTTTGCACTGATTTAAAGACATTCTTTGTTTCATGTACAAGACTTCAAACATGTGACTGCCTTTGCTGTGACACACTCAATGAAATTCAAAAGGGAGAAAAAAGAAAAGTAAAGCATAACATTTGAAGTGGATCAGTGCAAAAACTAAATAGAGCAACTGTTCATAAGAAGAGATAATAACGACAATTATGTTCTTGGCAAATTTAACCAGGCTCAGTATGAGTCATCATCACTTTTAGTAATTTCATCTTCATCCTTCGCTCATGTGGAGATCGTTTTCTCCTTACTTCCCTTTAAATTGTTTTAATCCTGTTGCCAGAGGCCTGAATTAGAACATCATGTTCATTAGCATCTTTTTGCTGTTCCTGCAGACTTCAAAGTGTTTCTTTTTCCTCTCGTTATGTGCGGATGAAAGCTTGAGTTACAGCAACAGTACATCAAGTCTTCGCTTGTACCGTTTCACACAAGTAGGGCAGCAGAGGAGACAAATGGCGGGCAACACCTTTATTGTCATGTTACATCACTCATTTGATCCTTTGCAAGAATTTCTGCTGTGATCTGGCTAGTTTTTTAGAAGGATGAGCTCAGCTCTGCCTTTAGGAAGAGATTTATAAAAAAAAACAAAAAACAAAACATCACTGAGCTACAGCTGTGTGCCATTTTATTTTCATTGATGGGAAATATTAACTTTTAGTAACTAAATGAAAACTAAATAAATAATATTATTAATAATAAGCCTCAGGATTCATGTTCTGCATCCGTCTCAGAAATAATCATGACAATCTCACACTGACAGTTTGTTTTATATATTTGTTAAGGAATATACTGAGCGTGGATGTTTTTACTGTCCAGGGACCTAGGTGTACTCATACCTCAGCCATATTATCAGTCAAATTTAACCCATCTCATATCTGTACCTCCACCTCAGCAAATGCTGTTTTATTTCATCGCTGCCATTCAGTCCAACCTTCATCTCATCTCTCTGCAGAGCGTGCAAATTTGCACATCAAGACTGAAGATTTGGTTTCACAGCAAAACGCTCCTGTTGGTGTGTTAAAACTAACGGAGGAAGTTATTATCGAAGAAAGCTTAAGGTCGCAGAGATAGTCCTGCAGAGTTCAACGTTTCTATGAAAAGTATTACAAACTCACCCCAACAACAACAACTATAACAAAACAGGCAAAAATAGCATAAAGAGCCTTTATCTCAAACTGAGAATCTACAATGAGCTGAACTGTGCAGATAAACAGCCGGTTTGTGTGTGTGTGTGTGTGTGCGTGTGTGCGTGTGTGTGAGAGAGTGCTGAGAACAAATGAAGGCCTTGTTTTTCTAGCACAGAGGTTTTAGGTAAAATGCTGAAAGAGCAAGAGTGCACATCTGGAGCAGAGAAAAGCAGAACACGTGCTGAACCTGAGCCCTCGGTGCTCCTCTTTCTCTCTGCTGCATGTTGGGCTGTATCATGAGACCTGTGTCCTGCATGCTTCACTGGCTCTCTGTGGCCTCACTGTCCATCTGCTGTGGGGAAACAGCACAGCATAGGAAAGAGAACCTGTTATTGTGCCTTTTAGAAAGCTGCAGGATGCTTTCTGACAACTTTCCTTGATTTTCAAAAGAACTCTGTACATGTACATGAATGTAACATGGTTGAGGGTTTTCCAGCTGCTGCAGCTGCATGCTACTGCAAAAACTGCTGAGGATAAATAAACTGGAGGGGGGTGGGGGTGGGAGGGGGCTCTTTAAATTCTAATGCAATGTTGCTGCTTTTAATGATTTCCTCATCTGTTTCTGAATAGATAAGACTCAACACCTCCCCCCCCAAATGATACAGATGTCGCCTTAGTTAATGAAAAAGCTTATTTCCATTAATGATGGCTACAGCCTCGTAGATGTCGCCCTCATCCTCATCAATCTTAAAAAGAAATTTGAAGATACAAGAATTTATATCAGATACAAAAGTTGGATTTAATACAGAAATTCCATTGCAGTTAACACCAAGTCCTGGCCCCAATTGAATAGAAAAAATAAGCAAATCAATATTTTACTGTTTTTACTTAAGGTTTGGCCATGCGCTCTCAGATACACAACTCCTGGTTGTTGGTATCTTCACACACGGCTACCCTATGTACAGAGGCTACAGCTCTTCTGAGTCCCAGCCTGGGGCCCTTTACCGTCCAGCTACTGTTAAAAAAGGCCAGAAAATCTGTAAACACACTCACACACACACACACACAGACACACACATATATACTATATAATGTTGCATTTGCAGTGTTTTTCTTCACTTTTCCTCTACATACCCATGTTTTTTTTATCTTTATTCACTATTGGATGGATTAATCCTCAATATTAATGGCTAACTCAGTATGTTTACTATAACGTGCACCATCATGCAACAGCGATTTTTGCTGATCACTATGGTCTGTGCACACAACATGCAACTTCTGTCATCTCAAGTAAGGTGTCAACAAAAGGCTAATGATGATGGCTAGATCCTGGATCAACCATCATAAGTGTTTTTTTTTCTGCTTTTTTTCCCCCACCTCAGCACAGGTATGCAGTCTTGAACTACTCTGGTTTAGTTTAATATTTGGAAAACAAACTTTGGGAAACTGACTGCAACTTCTATTTTTATAACAATTTCCCTTTATGTTTAGATAGGGTGAATAACTAAGAGTCAAACAGGATGTTGTTCCTGGATGAGGGTCTTTTTAAATAAAGTTTTTATGCTATTAAGTTCAATTTAGTCAAATTATAACCTGGTCCAATCTGACATAAGAGATCCAAAATAAACAGTAACTATTTATACTGTTCATATTCATCATTACAGTTAAGTTTTCTGCAATAAAAAGGAGGTGAAATGTGAGATTACTATCATAACTACATCTCAGCCCTGTTATTGATATGAGGAGTAAATCTTTCATTATTTCAGTTTCTACTCCTACTGGCTTTTTGCCCTGATGTCAAAGTCCAAAATGTTTCAAGCCTCATGTACGGACTCTCCTTGGAAATAGTGCTGACCGTTAAATTGCATGAAAAGCAGAATGAACTTGAGCTTGCTTTTCTTCCCCTCCCGTCTGCACTGAGTAGCTCATTGTGTTGTTCAGATGTTAAATTGTGTGTGCAGTGGGAAATGCCAGGCCAAATCCTTCTCTTCAGGTTCTGACCCCATCTCTGACTTTTCCCTCTCAAACAGTCACAGTTGGTCAAATTAGATTTACTGAGACAAGCGAAGAAAGGAACAAAAGCACTTAATGAAAGCATAGCACATAACTTCAGAGGACAAAACCACTTTGAGCCTTCCTCAGCATATGGCGGGTCACAGAGCCGCTCTCCCTTCTTAATACATTTAAAGCACTTTGATACACATTGCATTTATAACTGTGTCACCCAATGCTGTGTGTCTATTAAAGGGAACTGGATTGCTAACATCAAGAGGCTCAAAATTTTTACTATAGTCACGCACTAAAAGCCAAAAATTGGGCTGCCTGAGGTATAAACAGAGAGCTGAGCTCACCACATAACACCCTATTTGCAATATGTTTTACTCTGCCTGGCCTGCTTAAAGCAGAGAACTTAAGGATGCAGCACTGCAACCTTAAAGGGAGCTGATTTCATGCTAAGCAAGTCCTGCCATTTATAACTGTTTGTCTGGGTGTGCTTAAATCCATTGATACATTTGTCTGTTGCCTGGCAACACAGACCATGTTTGTTTAGACGGCTAGGGCCAGAGTTGATGCTCTTTAACTGCTCGAAAAGCTTTAAGCTGCAGCAAACCATCCATTAAATAGCGTTGTAACAGAACAAGAACTACAACATAATTACCGAATATTTCCCTTAATTAACATATCCGGTGAAATCCAATAGAATATATCTTATTGAGGCACTGAAACACTGGAGGCTGTATATTAAAAAAAGAGGTTTCCATCTTCCATCCTTTGGCGGAGGAGGAGGGTCAATAATAATTTTAGCATATGCCCAATTAATTTTGAGAGCCCTTGTGTACAAATGAAACCTTTGACCTGACTGCGGCTGTTAAAACCTTAATGATGAATATCAATATTTGGGATGAAAACAGATCAGCTATTTATATTCTGCTCTCGGCTTCATATGAAAGGGAGTCGCTGGGAGCTTCCCTCATGGGTTCACATGTGATATACAGTTGGACAGCTTGGATTCTTGTTACTTGATTGATTCAAAACATAAGGTACTGTGATCACTGCAAGTACAATCAATGCCACCAGCATGGTCACAGAAATTAAACTATGGAGGCAGTTCCCCCATAAATGCTCCTAGTACTGTAATCTACTCATTGATTTCTCCCTGAAAGGAACTGTGTTTTTTAGGCTCAAGGGTCTCTTTGATTTTGCTCAGAAAACCTTTAAAGCAATAAAAATGGTTTCTTTATTATGATCTTATACATCCAGTTTGCCTGTATATATTATTTATCTGGTCGTTCCACTAGGATACAAATTTCTGCTTCTGTGAACATTGTTTAAATCTATAATATTAGAGTGCATGCTGGGGGGCTGTAACATATAGATAAATACATCCCGGACCACCTTTGAATGCATTCTCAACCAGTCCTGAGTAGCACTGTCCAGACATGACTGGATGTTAACACTAGATGTAAACACAGAGAATGAATGAAGAGAACGGTCTTTTTTGAGCAGGAACCCAAATTTTAACTCACACAAATAAGAAAACTGCCAAATAAAAAGTCCCAAATAATGCATATTAAAAAATGAAGGGGTAAGGGAGTATCAAAAGTGCCTCCAGTTAAGCCCACTTCACACAATCCACAGATCCCAGAGAGTGTTGGACATCTCCCGCTTCCATGTAACGGTTTCAGACTGGCTGCTGGTTTTAGTGTTACTGACAAAGTCTACATACTCTGCTCCGTTCTGCACATTGCAGCGGCCTTGCAACGCCCACGTGATGCGCCTGGCTCCGGCTAGCCGGGTATTGAAGAGTATGCGTGAGACTACTGGAAATGGCTTTTCAAAATAATAAAACAGCCCTGATTCAGCCCACTGAATCCTATGGACAGCACAAACACACAGACAGCAGGCTAGAGTTGCTTTTTTTTTAACTTGGATTACTGGATTTTATAGTTCCCTTTTCTTCACACCAACGTTCTTATGCTATGACCGATTTAAAACATGTTACTACAAAACCTTGGCTTTTTATTTTGATGAAACTGTGTTTTTATGTAGGCTACATTACGTTTTAAGTACGTTTGCACTTTGAGAACCCCGATGTAGTCCGCATTCATGTTCCTGTTGGGTGCGATCTGAGCTGTGGGACTTGATCGGGGCTGCGCTGACGGATCAGAAAAAGGAGAGGTTGGAACGGAGCGGAGCTGAACGGAGAAAGTGGAATGCTTATTGAACAACATGGCTACGTCATTTCTGAACGGAACGGAGCTAAGTATGTGGAATTTGTGTGTTAATCCTTTAAAGCAGGGGTCACCAAATATCATCGGGGGCTACTGTCCAGCAGTTTTTATGTGTTTCCCTGCTGCAACACACCTGATTCAGATGAAAGTGGTTCTCCAAAAGCTTGTTGTCAAGCTCTGCAAAAGCTTGTTAGTAACCCATTGATCTGAGTCAGATGTGCTGCAGCAGGGAAACATGCAGGTTCCTGTAAAATCTGCAGGACTATATTATCCTCAAGGACCACAGCTGCTGTAAAACCTGACATATAAAACAGAAAAATCCCAACAAGTAAAAAAAAGATTATCTTCTTTTTTTTTTTTTTCAATAAATCCTCCTGAAGGCAGAAGACCTGCCAAACTGTAGAGCACTGGATTTTAAGAAATGTTTGGATTATGTGAATGGGGCAGATGTCATGATCACTTATAATACTTTTGACATTATTTTATGTTCGACTAACATACAAACATGAGTAGGAAACGGCTTTGCAGTGGAAGGAAGGCAAGTTCCCTGGCCGCCTTAACATCACTGCCTCTGACTGTTGTCAATTATTTCCCTCATCATGGAAGAACCCATCACGTGTAGACCTACATACAAACAACACACCTCCTGGTCTCTGGAGAGTGCCCAGTGATGGTGCGCATGTACAGAGATTTGATGTTTTTGATCTGCATTTGTACCAAAGTCAGTCCATTCATGCACCTGTGCAAAACCAGGGCCATGAAACTAAATGCCCCATGCTGGTGGGAGAGAGGGACAATAGTAATTCTAATGGTAGAAAGTAGGCTTCATCAGGAAAATTACAAGGAAAGAGGAGATATTTCATCCACACTGCAGCAAAAAATTCCCAGGGAACTACATTTCTATGCATTTAGTTTGCATCCATTATAATGAAACTGGCTTATACTAAACACTGTAGGCATGTAGGAAGAAACAATTGTTATAATTGCTGATTATGATTATTTACAGTGCAAAGCAATTGCATTGAACTTGCATGCCCCCCCCCCCCAGACACGGACACACACACACATCATTGAGAATATAGAATTTGGGCAGGTTTATACAAGGACACTGTGTGAGTGAGAGACGTCGTTCTGTATAATTCATTACTGCTAATTTGCGATCCAGCAAAGCAAGCACTACTTCACATTTGACATTAAAAATCCTCATTAAAGTCTCTCCTTACAGATACCAAATCTGAGCACTAATGAATCCTCTGAATGTTTCGGGGTAGATGTCCAATCTCTCTCCCTCTCATTTGTTCCACATAATTCAAACTGCTTTTGTACCTTTTGGAGCACCAGCTTAGTTGCTTCAGAAACACAGTTGCACAGCTGCTCGTCCATCTCTCTCTCTCTCTCTGTCTCTCTCTCTGTTGAGTGGAAAAGAGATTGAATTTTGTCTTCTTTACTGAATAAAGATTTGCAGTGCTTCAGGTTATACAGTGGTGTGTGGCAGCGTTGAATGACGCCCCATAATGACACTTAAAAGAAAAACTTGCATCATTAATCATCCCTTCCTTTCATAGCCCTGACACGTGAGACAAGAAAATCCATGTCTATCTGAGCAAAGACAATAAATATGAATGCTTCCCAGATTAGTCCCCAAAGAACAAAATGGATACTCTTTAAGGGCACATTTTCCAGTCATCACTCAATTGACTGAAATGTGCCAATTTTCTCTTATACAACAGCATGGCAATTAGAGAAATGTGTGCTTGGCTCTATTCATGATATTGCAGTAGGGCTGCTTAAAGGGCTGCCAGACGACATATTTTTTCCGGTCCAAGGCCATTTCAGCAAGATTTGGAAAGTGGTTTGTTATTGTTTGACATCAGTGGCCTGAAAGGGACAGCTTATTACACATAAAGAAAGCATCACATCACAAAATATTTATAATGTTCTGTTTTTGTTTTTTTAAATTGTCACATCAGAAGTTTGCAGGTAAATTCAGCCAGGAGAGAAAATAAAATAACATAATGTGTTGTGTTTTAAACTGTTTGACATGATTTGAAATCACCTTTCAGGAGACTGAAGTGCAGGCGTTTTCTGAAAACAAGATTCATGTTCATTGGGAAGTGAATTTTACCTCTGCAAACTGTCTCAGCATGAGCTAAATTACCCGGCACCTTTTACGGATACCTACCTGAGCTGTCAGATGATGTTATTCATCCTCACTGGATCCTAATTTTCTTTTAAAACAAGCTCAGTTGGATTGGATGTATTTCATTGGGTTTCATTGTTTCACACTGGGAAAACTCAGTAACATCAAATTAACGTCTGCTTAACAAAGAGATGGAAATAATTCAGTCTGCATTCACAGCTCACTCAACTTTAATGAGATTTGCAAAGGAAAGGTAGGACGGAGAAAGCGCTCTGTCCACATTTGACACATGAGTTGAGAAGAACCTAAAAATGTCAATTTTATTTGAGCCGAGTGTGTTCTGCAGATTTCCATTTACTGCAGTTTCTTTGCTGGTGTCTACAGGTTAAAGCTACTGCCCTCTCCTGCAGGGAAATTAAGCTCTCTGCTTGGTTAATGAAAATGTAACCTTCTAAAAATAATGGAAATGTTGAACTTATTTTCATTCCTGCAGCATCAAACATTGCAGTGTGTTTGAAAATACATCAAGGGCAACAATATTTCTGTTTTTAACTAGCAATACAATTTAGCCAGTAAACAGTTTTCACTCTCACACCCAGTTTAGTGTGATTTAGCTGCTCATTTCTCTGCAATATCTTTACATTTTATAGCAAGTCTATGCCATAAAAGGGTGGATCTCTGCCTGCTAATCCCACATGTTACCCTCATCATTAATGTGGGACCAGCATGATGCAGGTCTGGATGCTTCTTAGAGGAGCAACAGGCTGCTGATTGGCTATCTGAACAAACAGGTAATAACAACCCACGCTGCATTATGATGATGACTAAAGACTAAAGACAAGTCCATCAAGCTCTCACATAAGACCCCCCCCACCCCACACACACACATGTGTTTCAAAAGATATATCAAGGCCATTACAAAAATAAGTGGATATACTGCATATATAAACCTCAGGCCAAATTCCCAAGTTGGGCTCTGATCTACTTGTAAACTACTGTTACATTGCATCCAAAAATGCCCACAAAATAAAAACTGACTGGTCTCAGCCTGGAGCCCGTAGAACTATCAGAACAATGCTTTCTGCTGCAGATGGCAGGCAGCTCAGTGTTGTCAACTCAACGTTGTTCAGCTGCTTCAGAATGTGAAGTTCTCTTTTAGCTCGGGTAAGTGAAAACAGCGCAGTTGGTTGTTGATAGCTGCAAATGAGTCTGTGATTAGCTACTGGTTTTTAAACTCGGATACTAATTAGATTTCATCCCACTGCAAAAACCACTCGATCGAATTGAGTCTGAGGGATGTGTGAGGATAATCCTGAGTCAGGGAGGCCCATCACTGCAGCACAGAGGGCCCAGAGCATCAGATAGCATTGGACACAGGACACATCTGGAGGTCTCATGCACTCAGGTCAGGTTGGTTTGGCTTCATGAGGGCAACCGACACAATCATCAATCATTATCAGTAAACATGCATATGGACTTTTGCATAAACCGTATTAGCAGGTAGTCGCTGTTAGACCAAAAAGTCTGGTGCACTGCTGATCTTAAAAGTATGCGCTGAATCTCTGCTGAAGTGAGCTCTGGTACGGCTGTATTGAGCTTTGTTCAGTGGCCCCAAAGAGCTCAACTCTACTGCAACACACACACACACACACAAACACATGCAAATAGATGACACATATGGAAATGAAGGGAACATCTTCACCAACTTGCAACACAGGTGTAGCATAAAAAGCAAGAAAAACACTGCAGACACACTAACCAAATACAGATTTGCTGCAGGGAGCACAGACTTCATCAGGGATGTTTCTAGGAGCTACTGAAGGCAATGGACAAGCTTAGGCATGCCTGATGTTGCCATGGAGACACATTAGGTTACTAAAATTGCCTATCAATCAGTGCAAACATATATGTTTTCTGTAGTGCTGAAAGACAAGCAGCCTATCCTCTTATTACAGAGTTGGCTTGTAATAAACTAAATGTTCCCACAAGGTTAAAGATAAATTCTTAAATATAAATGATGTAGTGAATAAAAACAAGCAGAATATGTCCTCCAATACTATCTGGAAATGAGAATGCAGCCTTTTCACATGGTTTTTTGGATCCAGATCCAGCTGCTTGACCAGTAACACGTGGATCTACTGTATATTATCACGTTGAGCTCTGAAGCAGAGAAAATGCTGTTTACCCTTTAAATTAAAATGTTAAATTGACACGTGGGTCTGTGCAGCAAACAAAGGCAGCACATTCATTCTCACCCCTGAAGAGAAACAGTCTAAGCTGGAGGCTACAGCTGCACTCTCGGGGTATTTTCAATAACATTCATGCAGCTGCTTGCGAACCAGCAGCTTGCCTCCAAGTGATAAACAGCGTCTCCCTCTTGCTTTTAAAAACAAACTCTGTGATTTCTATCTATTCATAGACCAAACATGATGGACTCAGTCTCTCTGTGAAACAGTCTGTGATTGTTGAACATGACTGACGGCTCCAAAAGATTTGATTGATTATGTTTTGTTTTGTTTTTTCTTTTAAATGCAATTCTGAAACAACCTGATTTCTCCGATACGCATAAAAGTTATGACTGGAAGGTGTGCTGGAATGGGAGATTCATTTGGGCATTCATGAGTGAGTCTGTAAACCAATACGACTGAAAGCATTCCATCAAAAAAGAGTGAACAGCAACTAGTTGGACAGTGCAGTCGGCTAATGACGTATGTGACATGTGGGATTCTAATGATGGAATAACTGCACACACAGAGTGAACAGCGGAATAAAAGGCTTTCCATGTTAGACCTGTAACTGATGCCATGTTAGAAACCATCTGCTTCATACTTGTCCAGACTGTCATCTCTGATTCTAATCCAGCGTAACACACAACCCAACCTGAGCCCAGCACTGGGACACTGCTGCAGGCGCTTCACTGCTGCCTTGCAAACTATTTAAGAGGAGGTGGTGGAAAAAGCTAAAATAGCAGTAGGCTACTGAAGAACTTTTCATTGTTGTTTTTATTTTTATTTCCTGTTGCAATTTCACTGCAAAACTATTTACTGTATTATTCAGATGGTTAACTATGATGGACTATTGATAGTATTTGGTTTTAGTTTCTTTGTGTTAAGGAAGCTTACATTTAGAGAGGCTGCAGCTGCTGTATCCAATGGCTTTATTTGTTCACTTTTCTCATATTAAAAGCAGATCAAGTGCTGTGGTAAACCCAGCCAAGTTTCACATGGCACATTTATATTGGCACATGTGCAGTTTAATATGAGAGCTATGTTTTTAATAATGCAGAATAGTGGAAATTAAGAATTGCTGGGATTTAATTCCCATAGCTTCAGCAGTTTGTATGCCAAAATGCTGTGGTTCCCTGTGTGAAAGGTTTGAAAACATCTCATATATCATTTCAATGTTTCAGAACTGACGTTAAATATAATCGATTATATATTCTGAAGTAAAACAACAGTGCATCCTTTTTTCTCTCTGAGATATATTTTGTCAATATGTAGTGATAATAATAATAATAATAATAAATATTAGTATTAATAATAATAATAATAATAATAATAATAATAATAATAATAATAAAACCTTCAGATTCCTGTCAGGTCGTAGATCAAACTTTAGCAGCAGTAACTGCAGGTAATTGTTTCTTGTATGATATTAGCAGTTTCACTGTGGAAGAAGTCTGGCCCGCTCTTAGTGTTGTTTCAGCTTACTGAGGTTTACAGACACACTTTATGTAAATGTTTTTCTTCAGCTCCTGTTTTACCAACTTAATCAGGCTAAGGTCTAGACGTTGGACAATTGCAACATCTCAATACTTTTCTTTCTCTGCTATTCTGATCAATATCTGCTGACTACATTTTGGACAAGCTTCAGCTGTCAGACAGGCAGCCACATATTGAGCTTTGAATATTTTAGTAAACAGAGAGGTTCTTTGTGACGACAAGCTTTCCCTCGGCTTCAAAACAAGCTCAAATCTCCAGCCCTCCATCATTGTTTTTGACAGTCTATTAGAGCTTGAGTATGGCTCCTGGGTTATTTGCCATTTCTCTGATCATTGCATGGTCTGATGATGAACCTGCTGGGACATCCACTCCTGAATAGATGTTCAGCTGTATTGAATGTTTTCCTCTTGTGAATAATCTTTTCACTGTTGAGGAAGTGGCTCTAAATTCTAACCTTTCCCACACTGACGGGCAGCAGCAGTTGCTTCTGGAAAATCATTAATGATGTTTTCCCTCCTTAGCATTGCGTAGCACACACTTAAATGCAGCGAAAAACTCAGCTGTAACATTCTAGGGAAATTCCATGGTAAAAATCCAATTTATATCTTCTCATGAGCTCTTTCTAATGTTTGATGAAAGAGAATTGATTCATTTTCTAAACTCCTTACTTCAAAGGTGTGGGGAAGCAGGAGCCTGTCCCAGCAATTAGCAGGGTACACCCTGGACAAGTCACCATGATCAATTTGAAAATGTTTTATTGTTTTTTTCTTTTATGTGAAATGTATATTTTTAGTCCATTTCCTTAACCGTGATATATTCCCATATTTAAAAAATACAGGGAAGAAAACTGAAATATCCATACCAGGGCTGTGTCAAAGTTAATGCTTTAAAAAAAGCTGACATAATGCAACAGGATTATCTCAAACACCTTCACCTTAGCTTATGGAAGTGAGTAGGAAGCAGGTGGTGGCTCTGAAGCAGAAACAGATGAAGAATGAATCTTTTACATGGAGAGTTTCACTTCAAAGTTCTGCAAGATGGTTTGCTGGACAAGACGGAGGTCTTTTCATCAGCTAAGTTCTCCAAATATTGTAGACCGGCCAGAGGTCCAGGAATGGAAAATGAAACTAAAACGTAGAGAGAAACGCAGTTAGCATTTATGCTGCACTCAAGGTACAAAATTACAAAACTAACAACTACAAAATTAAGAAATAAACAAATCAGGAGGATTATTATCTGTCAATGTGAGCTTCCAAGCAATTTACATTAGTATCATAGAATGAAAAATATCTTGTTAAAAAATATAATAAAATAAAATAGACAAAATGAT
>JBBDHI010000001.1:27044597-27059074 GCA_037177115.1 Craterocephalus stercusmuscarum
GGCTTCCCTGCTTAGGCTGCTGCCCCCGCGACCCGACCCCGGATAAGCGGAAGAGGACGGTACGGTACGGTACGGTAATTCAAATTCCTTTTTTATTTTAATTTAGTGAGTTTAACAACTTGTGATACAAATTGTCATTAAGTGTGACCTCATACCTGTTATTGTACGTCCATTACAGTCCAGTGAAATATCTAGACATAGATTCATAAGTTTTCCAGTTTCTATTTTAAGACTTGAGGTGAAATTGCTACCTTTTAGTATTATTTTTCTATTTCAATAGTGAAATTCTTGGTTGTGGGGAAAGAAAAACTAGAAAAAATAGAAATAAGACAATGAATATACTAACTGGATAAAAGGATACACGGGCAGAGTGAATGTTAAATTTGGATTTTAATGAGTGACATTTTAATTAAAAAAATGTCAAACCCATTAAACCATAGTTTTTATTTAAAAAGATGACATAGAAACTGTAATTCGATATCAGGCTTGTGATGACAGCTTGCTCTGTACCTTCCACAGACACAGGTTAAAGCTCGACCACGCCAAACACCATTTGCTCTGAACCAAAGCTGATTTGGATGGAGGATGCATAGTGAAAAACTGTTCTGTTATCAGTCTAATCAACATATTAAATTATTTTTGTAAATCATATATGAAATCTTCGAGGAGACATTAATAGGCTACATATGGCCTAGTAGCTTCCACATCTAGAAAGTCCACATCAGTGCTCACAGGTGTGTACAGGTTTTAGAGCCACATAGGTGCCCAAACAATATCTCATTCAGGAAAGGCCTCCATATATTTTAGCCAAACTCATCCTAAACCACATCCTGCATCTATTACAAATGCATCAATCTGCCTGCTGTTCAGATCCTTTTAGGGGTTAAAAACCTTTGCAACATGAAGACACAAATAGTGTGACAAAGAAAACCCAGAACTGTTTGGCAACACAAGCCCTTTATCAGACAAGAGTGGGACAACGTTCCTCTCCTTACCGTACGTTCCAGTGGCTGCTCTCCTTGATTCAAGATGTTTGCAGACTGATAAAAGAAGGGGGGATGCTGCACACTGTGGTATACATGGAGCAACACAACCTTTTTCAGTTGTGTGACTGACATCAAATTTGAGACGATCTAATGTTTTTAAACTGTTCACTTCCAACATTTAATATATTTTCTATGTTTTGTCATTATTTAGACATTAGTTGATGGCACAATTTATACAACATCTCACCTATCTATAAGCAGCAATAGTTCTTTATTGAATCCATTTTAGACATATTTTCTTATTTCAGTGTTGACATTTTTAGATGTTTTTAGATGTGCTTTACAAATAAACTTGGCTTTATGTTTACCTGTAGGATTAACAGTTGTTTGATTAATGAATTACTTTTGACTAATGAGATACAGGTGGGACTTTCCTGTTATATTTAAAGAGTGGACGTCTATGACAGACCTGTCTTCACCATATATTTGTTGAAGTCTGTCACACCAGGAGCATCTAGATATCTGCCACCCACAAAGCCATCATCAATGTGGAAAAGGTTTCAGAACTTTAACTTAAAAATGTTGCACAGATAGTTAGTTAATTACGAACTTTTCTTAGAGAGGTTGATCAGTTAAGATTGCTCCATGAGTCAGACATGTAACAATTCCTGAGGAAACTGCAACTCTTTTACTTTTTTCTTTCTGAACGATATCCTGTGGTCTGCAAATTGAACCTGAAACCTCAAAAAGAGATCTTGGCAAGCCAGGAGGCTGTTGGAAAAGAGTTTTGTGGACAGATGAGACCAAAATGATTATGGTTGGAGAAAGGTAACATTGCATTGCACCATTAAATCTTCTTGTTAGTGTCAGTATCATGACATGGTTTGGGATTGGTTTATTCCGTCTGGGCCAGAAAATCCCTGATTTTTATGGAACAATGAGCTCAAATTTTTACCGGCAAATTCTAAAAGTACATATCAGGAAACTTGCCTTTGGGACTGAATCTCAAGAGAAGCTGGGTCATGCAGCAAGACAAAGGCATGAAAGTAACAGATTAAAGAAAAGTAAAGTTAATGATTATAGCTAAGTCTAATCCTAATAATTTGGAAAAATCAGATATAAGTTGAAGGAACTGATGTGCAGGACTCCGCAGCAGCTAAGACAAATGTGTTGCTGTTGTTTTTGCTTATTGATAGTTTTATCAATCACGTACACTGCTATATCATAATAGTAGAAAAAATGATCCAGACTTCCCAGCAGTGTTGTCTGGACATGCATTGTTCTAACTGTAAAGTGCTAATGCGTCTTTGGCCTGTGGTTTTGCTCTTGTGGCCTTTCAGCACCACCCCGTGATTCATCACCAGAGATGATACATGGGGTCATGGCATGTCTACAAGTCAGTGTGGGGAATTAGCGCGGGCCATATGCACTGGGGCTTGTGCTGGGATTGCCAAGAATGACCTTAGTGAGTTATGAATACACTTGGGGTAAAACAAGTGCAGTAAACAATGTTGGTGCTGTTTCATTTTTTATTTGCAGCATCAGCATCTAATGTAATGCAATACATGCTTAGAGGCCATTTTGAGTTTTGTGATGTGCCTTGAATAAATAGGACAGACAGCCATTCTGTGTGAAGGACATGACCTGGAATACCAATACCATGCAGTAGTCTGCTTGACAGTCCCTAGTTGTTGATGGCTATGATGCATTTATGTTGTTGGTGTGAGAGAGGGAGACATTAGAAATGGATACTTAGCTCCCTTAGCTGGGATTTTTGTTCTTGTGCCAAGTGTTGTAAAGCAGATTTTCTTTTTGTGTCTTTTGATGGGCAAGGACTCACTCGTCAGCTGGGGAGTTGTGTGGATTTACAGCAGCAGCAGGACTCACTGAGCTCTGTGTGGTATCTTGTAACCATCCAAACAAAGCGGCTCATTGTAAATGTGCCCTTAACCTCATAACCCACCCAAAACGCACTTGTGTGTCCCTTTTTCTTGTTCAACCATCCCCGAAATACATCCATCTCCTTAATGGACATTTTTTTTTTCTTCAGAAGAACATGGTTCAGAATATTGCAACAGCAGGCTTGGAAGATCATAGATGGAATCAGGCCACACAGGCCCTTAAAAAGCCAGATTAATAACCCGGTGCAGATGATCTCATAGTTAAGTGTTTTCTGTTGTATTTACACATCCGCCCGGGCTGTCAGACTTCTGCTCTTCTCTGAGAAATGGAAGCGATGCATCCTGACACTAATGCATCACTGAAAATATTTGAAATGAATAAAGCTCATGCTACAGCGAGAGAGACATTACAAACACTCCATTTGACATTGACACAATGGCACCTCTGCTCAATGCAAATACTGTTATCCCCCCCCCCAATTCCACCTTTTGATGGAGGAGCCCCACAGAAGAAAATCTCCTGCCCTCAGTGCAAACTAATGAGACATATTAATGACATTAGACACTTAATTCAATGCATGTATAATTCATAATAATTGATTGCCCTGGTTTGAAGGGGGACATTTTATGAGAAAAATGATCCTATTAAGCAAAGTTTAATCCAAATCTAAGCTGTCAAAACACCCAACTCTTATTACATCTCGACTGTTAATTGTCATAAGCAATTTATATTGATTATTTAAATGCTAAAGTGCACTGGAGGCTTTGTCGTTGATTTTTAATAATGTAAAATAGGTGCGTTGGCAGGACACACTTCTTCTCAAGTGTGTATATAAATAGATATATTTATTTTTCCCCGTACAGCCAAAGGGGATATAAGCACAATGATAAATACTGTCACTGCATAAGAAAGAAGAGCAAAGAAACCCTTATATTCAAGCTTTATTTCAGTTTCTTCCTCTTTGTCTACAGTCAGTCTGGGTTAGGTGTTCTGGTATTTTTACTGGCTGACATACACATTCCAATTATTTTCTGATATTTGTAAATGAAAAAAAAAAAAAAATGACCATTGATTTGCTTTTGTATATAATGGGGGCCAAGTATATTAAAGTGCAAAACATTTTACTTTCCATTCAGTCACTGCGATATTTTATATATCTTTATTTTCCACTCACAAAACCCCCAAACCATTAAATGATCTTCTTTTATGCTTCTTGTTTCTTGTTAGTGAACCATGAGATAATTTGTTTGGCTAAAGCCTTCGCCAGTGGACATTAATCTTAAAGATTTGCAGCACTTTTTTATGGTATTTGATGATCAATTTATCATCAAAGCTAAAACTGCATGGGAACAGGAAATGAGTGCTGAGTTCACAAAGGAACAGAGGGATGAGAAAATTGACAAGCACATTGCAGTGTGACCTGCGAGGGTCTCTGCTGCATACAACCCAGCCCCTGACAGATCATTAGAAGACTGGAACACGTGAGCCATGCTGATTGTGTGTGTTGCACTGCGGTTTCAGGCAGTTGTTGCCCGTTAGGTAGGCAGCTCGTAAGTAAGTGTAAGGTTATCCTTTGTTGTGTGCTTGTTTTCATTTCAAATGCTTAGCTGTGGTGTGCATTGTTGCTACTGCGGCTCGGTGGTCAGCGTTGTCCCAGCAACAGCAAGGTACCGAGAGTGAATCTTAACTCTGCTGCTTCCCCCCTCCCTCATGTTTGTGTGAGTTTTCACTAGCTTCTCCAGTTTCTTCTTAAAGTTTAAATCACCCACAGACCAGTCTTTGTCTGCCATGACCCTGTGATAGATGGTTGGTCTGCCGAGCACGGTTCCACCCCTCGCTCAGCGCATGTCTTATACCACCTTCACTTTATAAAAAACAAAAAGTCACATGCCATTGTTGAACAGATTAGCGTGTCTTCTGCTGATGTACGTATAACAGGGTTAGCGGTGGATCACAGGTGTATGAGGGGGTGGGTTGTTGAATTGCTCTAAGATTGTGACCTTTTTTCCATTTCTATCAGTAATTAGAAAAAGTCATTTAAGGTTTGGTCAAACTTCACATATAGATGATAATAAGGGAATTTCTTAATCAGATGTGTGAGTGAAGGTGCCCCGGGTTTTCAGCATTAATCAAACTGTATTGTTTTGAAATCACTGGTTGGATCCTGACCTTTCATCTCTGCGTTATAAATGTACATGCAGGCTGTCAGAAATTACAACCCTTGTGGCGAATTCATAAAGAAAAGGGATCAGATGCGAACTGTGCACATTAAGGCAGTTGCATGTTAAATGTAGAGTAGTAGTAGCTGCTTTTCTAATATCGGTCTTCTGCAGCTCACGTGTTATTTGGCACTGGTAATCTTGCATATATCTGTGAATACATGACCTCATGCCGTTCAAATGAATTAGTTTTCTTCACACGATAAAGATTTCTCAGCAAAGTAATTCTGTCATGAAATCTATGCTGGTGACAGTGATGTTTGTGGCTCAAAAGCCTGTTAAAAGCGACTGAGAAGCATTGTTGCATAGCCTTCTAACCATGCAGGAGATTTTGATAAATAAGAATTGAATTTAGTTCCAGCTGTGACATGTTGATTGATCAAAAAGCTTATGGCTAAGACCTCCCTTCTCTCCCGTCTTATTTATCCTTTGTCAAATGGTTTCAGAATCAATACTAGCCTTGTACACAACCTTTTCTGCTGTGGGCACTCCGGGATTGGGGGGGTGGGGGGAGGAAAAAGAAAAACACCTGCTCTCTTGGTGATTGTTACTAATTTTTCCTGTCAAACATTTGAACACAGAATAATTATTTTCTCCGTGGTTTCAGGGCACAACAGATTATTGTACAATCCATTTAGATAACTCCAGAGTGGGGTTGGAAAATGAAATCGCCCCAAACCACACAAGTCAAGCTGGGGAGGTGATCTATCAGACACCGCAGCAAATAACTCAACTTAAAGATGCCGTAGCTGGATTGTTCATGTTAGAGTAAAGAAAGGAAGTCTGTTGTCAGACTTCAGGTGTTCACATCAGACATTTGGATATTGTTGAGTTTGATAAGTGCACACTGCAGTTACTACACTATGAATGAGTTTCAGTGGATTAAATTCAAATACATTTATTTTGATGAACTCAGAGTAAATGCACTGTATTCTATTTCTAGCATTAAAAACTCAGCTGCCGTGTCTGAAATTGCCTTACAGCCATGAAAAAGTTGTCTTTCAAACCAGTGAACCCTTGTAGCCGAGGGAGTTTACAACACTACTATGGTGCTGTCCAGGAAATCTGGAGCCTATCCCTGCTGCTGTCAGGCCAGAGGCAGGGAGGACCCTACAGGTCACCTGTCCCTCACAGCGCCAACACAACCACACACGCTTACATCGACTCCTAGGGAGAGGTTAGAGCCCCCAGTTGGCCCGAAGCACATATTTTAGGGCTGTTGGAGGAAGCCACAATGGAGTTGTGCTTATTTGATGTGCTTCACTTGTCTAAAAAAAAAGTGAGTTAAAATTCCCCATAACTGATACAGAATTACACCAGAAAGAAACATGTGAAGGAGCTGGATGTCTCTACCCCATCATTTCAAGTTCAGCATCCTCTTTGTTAAGGTCTTCTATCCTGAAGAGAAAAAAAATCAAAATAGGAATTGATGTGACTCATGCCAAGCTCACGCAGGCTGCAAGGCAAATCAATGCTGCTACAAAGTAATTAGTTATGAATCTTCTCACAGTATCACGGATCAGTTTGATTTCTGAGGTCAGATAGATTCAGAATCCGTTCATGATCCATTATTACTCAATTCAGTACAGAAGAGTTGTCATTTCTTAAGTAAATCTGTTTAATTCAACTGTAAATAAACCGGACACATCTATTACACATCTGAATATGGAATCAGCTCATAGAGATGTAAATGATAGTCACCGGCTGTCCATGACAGAAGAGTTAGAGAGCATAAGGAAACTCTGAAGAAAGGCAGCTGAATATGCTGGGCAGTTATCTGTCCCAAATGTCTTGGCAGAGCAGGTATTTACAGTGCAAGGGAGGAAGAAACGGTTTTCATCTCATTGAGTTAGTTTTTTCTCTAAATGAGAAACACATTAACCCAATAAAGTTTTTTTCATGCCTCCAGACTTCATGCCACCTATTGAGATTAACTCATAATGCACTAAGCCATGCATAAAGACTGGCTTCATATAGATTATATTCTATATGCCTGATAGAAGAGATTACATGGCTTAGTCTCATCATGTAGTTCAGCACTGCCTGACATGAAAGAAATTACATCTGGATCTTTTTTTATATTCTTTTCCATTTGTTTACTTAATTGTCATCTGTTCTTCATCTAAGCAAAAGCAAAGAAGAGAAGCACTTATGAGTAAGTGTCCTCATGCCAGGGCTGATAAGTAACTGACCCCAGTGTTTATAAAGAGAAATGGACATTTATGAGCTTTTTACAAGACACTTGAATCAAGTGGAACGACTTGTCTCAAATTTTTAATGAGCTTATTGAAATTAAAGTTGAGACCACTCTACGATATTGCCATTAACCTGTCTATGTCTGACTCTACGGCTGCAAGACAAGCACAGATTGTACTTTTTCCCTTTCACGTCTCTCCTGTGTGTGGCTGTAGAGAACTAAAGAAGTGTTTATCACAAAGGGATACCTCTGCCCTCAAGCCAGACCCTGAACTGAGACAGGAGACACATCATAACATTGTCTGTTAAATGATTTGTAGTATGTTTGGCGTATAAAGGCTTTTAAAGGCATCTCTCGATTCATTTTTAGAGCTAATGGAAACTTAGACAGCTCCATTCTCCTTAAACAAGGGGTTAAAGAAATGCACCAGCTGTACTTGGTGAAACAGTTTGTTCAGGTGTAATGGAGCACAGTTACTCAGAGAGACGGATGTAAATCGAAGGTTAAATGGTGGAGTCTCAGTGCGACACGTGCAGTAGGATGAGTTCTGGGTTTCTTATTGCAGAAATTTATAATAGAGGAAGAAGGGACTTATTTAGACAGCTGGGGATATTTTATTTTCTCTGAAACGTCAATTGTGTGTAACCATTAGTGAGGAAGCTCCAGGAAGTGACTCTCTGTACGCTGCACAATTAGTCAAGATAGAGGGCAGGCCGAGCCAAACCTTGTTACGCCCTGGTCAGCCTACGTAATTATTATTGCTTTGGAAATCCATTACAGCTCATGATGGAAGGGAAATGTTTGCCTGACAAAGGCAGAGGAGATTTTGTTGTAGTTTATGCAGCTGCTTTGTAATGTATGCCGGCGATGGAAGTTGGTTTTGTTCAGCTAGGAATGGAAATATGAATAGAAATACTGATCAAGTTGAAGAAATGAAACATCTATGCAAGAGGAAAAACAAACCAAACATGGTTTTGCATTAAGCACAGAGTGATGCTTCTTTCAGTCACTTGTCACTTGCGCGGAGACACCTGCATCCTTTGGCTGACTTATAAACATATTCATGTTTCCAGGAACATAAAGTGGAAGCATAATTCTCTGAAGAATTGGATTCTTATTAGTCTTAGTCCCAGAGTTGCAGCCTTCTAGCCGAGCATCTGCTAAAAATGATCACACGCTTTGTGAATTAAATCCAGTAAGCGTGCACAGATTATCAAAAACATTAGCCATGTTTTCAGTTGTCAAGTACAACCTATTCAAATTTGTTCAGCCTTGTTCTTATTACCAGGCTTTGAGCAAATAAACTCTTCGGCTCTGTGTTGTCAGCAGGTGTTGGCGCAGTAAAGACCATTGTGTGCATGACAGATTTGTGGTTATTGATTGAAAAACAAAACTTTGAGGAAGAAAACATTAATTTAGTTGCCTTGGAGGAAGAAAATTTGAGGTCGGTCTTTAGTTTTGGATTTAGTTTCAGTTGGGCCTGCTGTGAATATTCTTGAATGTCAATGAGTATTGGCCTTGCTTGCTCTCTGGAGGCACAAACAGCCGATTGTTTATGTGATCAGCCATGTGAGTAAAATGTTTTCAGCAAGAGTTCCCATTTCTATCCAGTCTTGCAAAGAATTTTTGCAACAATCTTGATGATCTTTGATGGACAGAAGCAGCAGGCGATACATGTCACAATTCCTGCATTTTGGTTGAAAAGATGACTTCAGAGTGAAATCAAGGTGCCTGCTAATTCTTAAACTGTATTACATGAGTTTATTATCAAATAAATTTTTTCACGAATAATCTAATCTCACAGAATCCTAAAAGATTTGTAAGATGTATTTGGATTATTAGCTTTCATTAGCCTCAAACATAGTACTATATGCTGTTGCATCAAAAGACAATTCAGGTTTTTACAAAGAGACTTATTCCAAGAAGAAATTCTTTGTTCAATTAGTGGAGTTGATTATTCATTTGAAAGCCATTGATTATAGCGGATGTGCTGTCAGCATCCTCATTATTCCCTTTGGAGGATAAGAGTGCTTTGTCAAGATGCACGATGAGTCAATGATGTGTACCTCTTAGCAGTATGACATCTTCATCCATCATGGGAATTTTGGATCTCTCAATCTCTGGGCCCTCAGCTCTCAATCACAGCTCCCTCAGCCGCTGACAGGCGGCCACTGTAACATGCAGGAGGAGCTGCAGATGAGCTCACCATTAATGAAAAAATAACATATCACACAATACAAATGGGTACAAAGAAGTGAGAGCACTTCAGAAATGCCCAGATAATTAGACTGTCCAGCAGCAGATTGATGGATGCACTATAATTACCTTTGTGTTATTATTTCAGGGCCAGACAAAAAGGAAAAGCTAGTTTCTCTGCTTTGAGTTGCTCTGATTCATTAATCTCATTAATGTGTGGAATTAATATCATTTTATCAGACATTCCAGAGCTGCTGTTGGTGTACGTGGTTAGAGCCATGATTCAGAACTGTCAGCGAGAGCGGATGCATCAATCTAACTCAACACACCGTCGGCTCATCTGCTTTCAAATCACAGGATGGGTGAAAAGTGTTCGCTTAAAATATGAGACCAGACTTCCATGCAGCACTTTTGGTTGTTACCGCTCTGCTTGAATGGCTCACCTGGAAGCACCATGATGACCCCCTGCAGAGGAATTTAATGTCATTTTAGTCATTTTAATGCAAATGTACCAAACTGTGGTCATTGAGTGATTATTAGGCCTACGGTGCTCCGTGTTGATATTGAAAGTGGAATAATTATGCATTCTGTTGCACCGCAGTCATCATTCATTCCTGAACTTCAATATTGGTGCAGATTTATTTTAGAGAAGATTTTTTTCAGAAATACGGAACACTTGTTAATCATTTCATGTGTAGATTGATCTAGCAAGTACACCACCTTTGTAAAGAAAAAAGAACATTGTCTTTACCAACAGCAAGGAAAAATGTTTGTAACATTATAGTTTTAAAAGGGGAGAATATCTGAGAATGCTTAAAAATCAGTCACAACCCATCAATGGTTTTAAAAGTTTCAGCAGACATTAGCTTTGATTTAGAGTCTGGGAATTATGGACCTTTATTTGCCTTTGTCTTTTCTGCTTAGGCCAACTTTAAGCATGCAAGTTGATTAATTATTATGATTTTAAGCAATTAGAAATGTTGTTTTTTCGTTTGTTTGGGTTTTTTGCAATCCTGTATAGTTTTGTGCAAGTTTTTGTATTTTGTTTGTTTGCAGCACGTTTTGAAAATATAAAAGTTTTGTATTGTTTAAAAGAAGAAATTGCTCTTTATTCAGTTTCTGGATTAATCAGGAACTATGCAATTGGCTATTTTTGTTTGTTATTTTTGGGAAGTGATTTAGAATCTTACCTCTTCATAAACTGGATACCTCACTAAGTGTTTGTTATCTGTTTATGGTATAACTGAAACAAAACGTGTTTTGTATCCTGACCCCATCAAAAAATGGCAAAAAACCTGCCAATGAGGTTAAATTTTTGAATGTCCGAATTCCGATCAGCCAGTAAGAGCGTTTCCTTAGGGATCTGGAAGTTATGTAAGTGAACGAGAAAGAGCATCACGCCAAAGCTAAAAAACTAGCCGCTATCGCTAACTTAACTAGCCGGACGTGAAATCTGGTATAGCTCCTTTAATTGGAGACTCTTATCGTGCGATAAAAAAATTATCACCGTTAATCTATTTTCAAAGTTAGGTGTGGTAGAGCTGGATCAACATAGTGAGAAAGCTATGAGTTTTGTATTATTAATAATAATACTGCCAGTGTGACCCAAGGTGGCTTTATGTTTGTTTGATTATTTTCTTGATAAAAGTGTATGAGTCTATTTATTAATTTAAATGTTTAGTTAACTTATGATGCTGTAATTGTTGAATGACAAGTAGAACTGATGAACCACATTTAAACTAAATTAAAGGTTGGGGTTTTTATAATTCATCAAAAGTTAAAGTCAACAGTAAAACATTTACATCAAATGATTATTGGTTCTAAATATCAATTTCCGCCCTGCATGATCACTAATAATCTGAATTGGCATCAGGACCTGGAAAAAATGACAATGGTCTGTTTTCATTAGTAGTTACTAAAGAGATAAATGTTTCCAGGTATTTAATGTGGGTTTTTTAAAATACATATTTTCTTTACAACTGAGTATCAGTTGACAAATATATCTAAAGATTAAAAATAGTGCATTTGATTTAAAATAATCCATTGGCTGGCAATTTACATTTTATGACTGGCTAGTCTGTGTGTTTGTGAAAAGCCCTGTGAATACTTGATGCAATTTACGCTGTTGAACTGGAGCGTTCGTTGACATGGCTGCTGCTTATTATGAGCCATTTTAATCTAGATTAATCTAGATTAACTCTAAAATTGCTGTGAGATTAATCTAGATTAAAAAAATTAATCTATGCCCACCACTCATATATACACAACTAATTATAAAAGAATATGAACATTTTAGTAAAATTATTGGATACCAGTACACAGACAGTTTTTAATGATATATTGTCTCTGTCACTGACTTTGGATTTTATTACATGCTTTTATTACATATACTGTCAGGCTTTAAAAACATAAAGCTAAACAAAAAGAAAGTGACTTGACTGCAGCATTAAAGACATATGAGCGAGCATATACATCCATTAAAATGCAAAAAAACATGCATAGATCAGAATGTGACAGTGTGAAGATTTTTATCTTATCTGTAGGTAACTTCCTGGTTACTTGCTCTCTCTGACCCAGCAGCCGCTTTAAGCCCCCCTAGTAGAAGAAAGAGAGCAGCAGTGCAGGCCATAGACCCCAACAAAATCAGGTCCTATCACCCTGCAGGTGGTTCAGTTTGTCGATGGGAGGAAATGGGATCTTTACACCCAATTTGAGGTGAAGTGACTCAGAGTTTACATGTAGGATATCCCGTGACCCCGCCGTAATGACTTCCAGACTGCAGGTGGTCCCGCTCTTGTGTGGCAGTGATAGGACTCCATAAACAGACTTAATCACATTCCTCCAGCACTCCATCTCTCTTTCGCTCCCTGACTCGTTTAGCTCTCGCTTGGCTGCTCACTTTTCTATATTTCACAGTTTTGTTTTTTTTTGCTCTTTCCTCTTTGCCTGTGTATAAAAGACCTGGCCAAAGTGTGGAATTTTAAGGTGCCGCCTTCAATAACAGACACACCTGGGCACACACTTGTCCATTTCTTCTGAGCTTAACTTCTATTTCTGTGCCTCACATATGAACAGTAGCATGTAGACAAATAAAGCCATGAAAGGAGAGAATGCAACTGACATCTTTCACATTCTGTCTCTTTGTAGCCAACGTAAAGAATTGCAAGCAGCTATATAAGGCTTTTTTAGTTTTTATTTAACAATTTCTTTTAAAAGGCAGTAAACACACACAGGCACACACATTACGGCCTTCTTTTCATTCTAAAATGCACCATATTTATCCAGTTACATTCTCAGACTCTGTTGGGAGCAGTCAGATGCCTCTTTGATAGTACAAGTTTGGCGCACTTGTGTATCTGGCAGTGAGGCTTTGCTCTCCTCATATGTGCACCATGTGAGGAAAATTTAGCAGCCTGGTGGGGTTTGTGGTAGTCCCAGTTCAGTCTACAGAAGGAAACCATGGTAAGCAGTGTGAGCTGTCACAGAAAACAGCTGCTCACGAATCCTTTCTCTTTTTAATGGCACTTCCGTGGCATCTCATAGGTTGTCTGCGGTTGGAAAACAGCAAGTACCCCATTCCAAGTACAAATGTGGTTTGTGTTTAATTATTTTCAGATTTTTTCCCCCCTTTCTTCCTCCTATTGAGCCTTCATAACTGAGTAAATTTTTGTTGTTAGGGTTGGTGTCGAAGCTCTATGTCATCTTTGAATGGCCATGTATGGACAACTGTGTAGAGATGTTTATAGGCTTATTCTAAAGTAAAGTAATGTACAGTAATCACTGTGCCTCCATAATTACTTTTATGCAGTTTATAACCAAGGAGACTTATCTTATGTATTGGGATTATAAGGCATGATTTAATCTTTGTTTTCAAGCTAACCCATGTGAATTTACTGACTTACACTAGGGCTTCAACTTGCTGGTGGTCCCACCAGTCAGTGGTGGACGGAAAGTTTGCAGTGGAAATTCTATTACTGATAACAAGCCAAATGCAAACAACCCAAGCAGACGAATCACAATTATTGAAGGCTTCATGTTACCAAAATCATGTTTCATCTTTAAAGAGCTGCTAATCAGCTTTTATAGGACTTTAAGCAGAACCAGAAAGGTTCAGAAGTCACATGCAGTATAAACCCAGTTTTAGGAGTACATCTAATTTTAAGACTACGTCAGTTTGTCAAGCATGAACAAATCACCTTTCCATCTAATGACCTAATAACTGCACATGCTCAGTGTGACTTTGCTGAACTCTGTAATCTAATGAAATTGAATATTATCGTCTTAAATTAAGAAGTGGTGTGTAACCCTGCTCGCTGGACAGCAGAGCGTCTCATTCTGGTTTGGGATGATGTTGATGTAAGAGAGTTGAGCTCCTGAGGCATGCCTGAGAGAGTTTATCATTGGTTGGGGGTGGCTCGGGCAGTAGGAACCCATGAAACCTGCCATCCAGGACCTAATTGGAGGTCATTAATCATGTGAGGCCATCCTGCAGTGAACAGTGCAGTGTTTCTTTTTGCCTGTTGGCCATCATGGATGGGTATCCTGTACAGGCCTGGCCTCCAAGTCATGCTGGAAACAGTTTGATCATGCTCATATGCTTTTGGCAGCACAGAGTTGAGCTTTTTAATTAGCTGGTAGTGTTTGTAACAAGCACTAAAGTAACAGTAATCATTCTACCAACTTTGGCAGATGAAATAATAATAATACAAGTCAGTTTATTTTAATTCAGAGAAGTGTAGCAACCGTTGAAACAAATAGTAAAAAAAATAGTACACAGACTTGCTGGGTTTTGATAGGCTGTGTCAAAACTAACTAACTACTCATTATATGGTAGTCTGCATCCCAAGTTTCTTTCTTTTTTCCTTTTACTGTCGCCCAGTTGTTAAGTGAGTCTAGTTTACTCCGTACTAAAGGAAAAAATACTGTACAGTCAAATACTGTAGACCTGCAGCAACTACAAAATCTCACACAAATGTA
>JBBDHI010000001.1:27078774-27090548 GCA_037177115.1 Craterocephalus stercusmuscarum
GTTTATTCCACACTAAATCAAAATATGGTTAATGTTATTGGAACATACTTGCCTTGAATAGATCCAATATCCTTTTAACAGGAGTAATTTGTAAAATGTGTATAATGCAGGGATTTTGTTCAGAAAAATGATCAAAACCATTTTGATAGAAACATTTGACTTATATATTGTTCTTATGTCAATAAAATAACCAAAGCAAAACTCTGCTCTGTGTCATTTTGATTGCCGTCCCATGAATATGCTGTCAGCTAACCAGTTTGTCATAAGCGTGTCTATCAAACAAATGAGCCTGTGGACCACTTCTGTCTGCATGAAAGTCATCTATCCCGCTGGAGGCATGGCTCTGCACAAAGAAACACTAGGAGAGATGGTTCCCCATTAATCTATGTTGACTGGCTGGAAATTGCATCTTTGTAATGAGTATTAGGTGTGCATCTACATGAATTAAAGCTGAATGAGCCTCTGATTGATTGCCTCGTCCCAAATGACGCTCCTTCCCATGATCATTATTGTTTAAAAGTGACTAAATCATATCGGGATGATTAAAAGTCTTTGCGTTGAGAGGAAGGAAGATAAAGTAAAGACGCAAAGTCTGAGAAATAGTGTGTCTATCCCCAAATCCTGTTTATAGAGTTCTGGCTTCTTAAAGCTGTTCAGGATGTGGATTACTGGTCAAGTACGAGGATGCAGTTGGATCAAAATAAACATTTCTGCCAAGACGAGCAAACATGAAGGAATTAGATAAAGATGTATTGCCTCCATAATTTCTCATTGCACTGCACTGACATACATTTCCACTATCTCAAACTCTCATAGAAGGATAAGCATGATAAATTTTCATGGGCTTTATTTATGGCAGTTGTGTTACATCAGACTCCATTATCACTTCAGATGTCACACAGCTCCAGTGGTATGTTATGATTATTGTTATGATTTTTCTTTTTTTTCACCAAACTGACCACATGAGAGGTCTGCAAGGGTGAAAGGAGAGCACAGGCAGCGTTTGAAGTCGGGGCCAAAAAGTCCAGGTGTTTTTACAGGCATTGTGGCATTTATGTGGTCTAAACTATATGTCTGCAGTCACCCACACAAAAGAGCTAAACATCCCTGCCAGGTATTCACTTACTTCATAAAGTACATTGAACTGTGGGGCAACAGATTTGCTGGAGTTTGAGTCTAAGCCATAAAATCTGGACTGTTCGGACTCCCACGTGACTGGCGTTTTTTTTTCAAAGGCCCCCACACATCCAACAACTTTGCACATCACATTGCAAATGTGGATGTTCACACACGGACATTTCGCTCTCACCATTTTCGATTTTCCACATGTACGATTATAATGTGTCACGAAACTACCCATTACTGTTCCAAAGATTAATTAACTGCTGTTTTGCTGGGTATAACTCAGCATATCTGGGGAAAACTTTGCCTTTTAGAGGCGGCTTCAGAAAAAGAGCAGAGCTCGTCACCTTGTATCTCGACATATTTACTGTACCTGGACACACTAATGCCCCTCAGTAATGTCTTTCTGGTAATTATACTGCCAAGCACCCTGTTGGGGTAATTATACTAAAAACACCCTCATTAGCAGCATCAAGATGAAAACCCCCAGAAGCCTCACCATCTTCTCCTACGTGTACACTTTGAGGGCCAACTACTCTTCTGTGTTTGCTTTTGTTTTCTTGCTCTACAGAGCATTGTATTGTCATACACTCGTCTGCACTCTTCATCGTGAATTATGTTTTCTTTAGTTGCAAGAAGCAGCACTGTCTCTTAAAATAACCTGAAGCTCATCAGTGCCCTGATTTTCTCAGCTGCTTCACTCGTGATTGAACCGATTCGTTTAAATGAAGAATGCCGACAAAGCAAACAGCCTGTTACTAATCTAAAGGGTTTAAGCAACAGAGCTGATAGCTCAGAGCACATACACACTGGCTAATGTAAGGGAAAAAAATGTAGAATTATCTTAACCTGCCCAAAGATAATACTTTGGATCTGAAGTCTTTATTTGGCCCTTTGACAAACTGTTAAGGCATATTTAAATTATATGTATGAAATGCAGTGGCGGGAAAAATGATTAGGCCAGCTTGTTTTCTTTAACTTCTTGTTCATTTATTGTGTAAAAGCAGCATTTTGGCAGCACAATATTATAGTTATTGATGTAAAAACCTCAGTGATTTAGGTTATTATCAAGAAAACTATGGCAAATGTCTAGATAACCTAAATTAAACTCCTTTGAGCTATTTTTGTTGTTATCATCATGTTTGTCGAAACAAATGTACCTTTAATTGTACCTGGCTTTTAAAATGAACAAAATGAGAAAATAAGGGTGGTCCAATCGTTTTTCCCCCAACTGTGTCATACATACAGAATTAAATGGCTGGGACCACCAGCGCTCCTTTTCAATATTATGGCTTCATTAAAACTTAACTGTGTAAAAGCCTGAAGTTTGGTAAACATCCTGAAATATGAGTACTAAAGTTTCATTTTACCCATAATTGTTCTGGAGAATTTTTTGGAGTGAAATTGCTGAATGTTTCAGATCAAACATTTTTAGAGAAAGTACATAAAGAACGACAATTAAAGTCATGGTGGCCAGTTTTTGCCTCCTTCATGCAAAAGCTTATGCACTGTAACAAACCAAAGACAACAAAATTATATTATTCCCAAGCCCTGCACTGTCTGGCAATTTGCTCTCTTTAAATTATTCAGAGGCAAGGCATTTTTATGTCAGCAACTGTGTGTTTTCCAGTGACAAAGCTAGCTTCACCTAATAGTTTCACTACGTCTGCCGTTTTATGACTGACATAGCAATAAGCTGATTGTCTAGATATTTATGCCATCTGCAGCTAGGAGAGATAATTAAAGTATATAAATTAATCAAGCGCAATTAATTAGAGGCTTTATGTTCACAGCAGTACATCTTTGCATGTATAATTTATATTTATTGATTTGTTTGGTTTCATTAGCCTATAAGATAACAGTGCAAATGCATTAGAGAGGAAAATGCACAATTAGCATGCGGTAAAGGCTGCTGGTAATTGATACATCAGCGGGCACTCCCTGCAGATATAAAGCTGTGTAAACTGTCATAAGCAGTTACGATCGATGACTGATATTTTGCACCATATCTCTCGCTTGATTAATGATGTTTTTGAAAGCAGCCCCCCCACTTAATGGGACCCTGATAGGCATGCAGAATTTACTGTTTAATCAGGGGAAGGAATTTATTGCGGTCCAGAACCTGTGTCCTCGCTGGTGGAAATGTATGATTGGTCTCTGTAAGTGCTATGCTGATGTTATTTGCTCCCGTCAGCAGCCAATATGGCTGAGCATTAAGAGCTTTGTGCTTCCCAGTTGATTTTTCATTGACTGCGCTGCCATCGTTCATCACTGGCTGCTTTCTCTCTGTTCTGCAGAGCTGAGAAGAAGGCGAGCTGGGTAGTCGATAGAAGCCGCCGTGTTCACAGCATTCCAGCGTTTCCTGCAGTGCTAACTGTGTGTAAAACTGTGCTCTGAGTCAGTGACATACTTATTTCCCCGTTAATGAGGCTGTGTCTCTTCAGCAGTGTTATTGGAAGTAAATATTTGGAATGAATACATTCTGATGCAGATTTCTTTGTCTTATACTTCGAACTCTACAATGATAAAGAAAATCAAGTTTGACTGTTTTGTTGTTTTGATAAAACACAAATATTGATTCAAAAGAAGTATTCAAAGCCTTTGAGTACGCAGTGGTGTGACTTGGTGCATCTTTCTTCTGTCAGGGGTCCTTTAGATGCTTCTACTTGACTGGACCATAATTGAAATCATTGAACTTAATTAAGAGGGTACACACCTGCCTATACAAGCTCTTAAAGTTGTGTGGAATGAATTGTCTGCAGACAGACTCGTGCCGACTGTTATGCTGTGTAAATTTCCAGCCAAACAAAGTATTAAGGGCCTTGGAAAGACAGGAAATTAACATGCTAATAATAATGTAATAATGCTAATAATAATGAGTTCCAATTTTTCTTTTGTAGAGATAAAAAAAATCTCACAGGACAACCTTTGGAGCAGTGCCTCATGACTCTGGACGAGTTAATAGACAAACAACTGGTAAAAGACATCCGAATGACATTGAAAAGTAAAAGCAGTGCACCTGAACAGCGCTCTGTGAATCACAGAGACTCCCTACAGTCATACATGGTGATGGTTGTGTCATGCTTTGGGGGATTTTTTTTTTGTTATCAACAGGAAAAGTAAAGAAGCAGCTTTTGAAAGCTGAAAGTTCTTCAGTCACCAGTCAGAGTCTGGAATTGGGACATGAAGTAGAACATCTGGAGATTCAGCAAATATCTGAACATTGATGCCTGATTGATCCTTTCAGACTGGCTGAGCTTAAACTTTTCTGCAAAGAATAAAAGTGAGTGTTAAGCGTTAAGCTTGTTGGATCATTTTCAAAAAGACAACCATAAGTACCAGTGATGCTTTGCATACTTGGGTAATAAGATATATTGGACGAATTCAGCTTTGAATTTTTGATACATTTGCCCACCGGCTTTATGTATAGAATGACTAAAACTTGAACCAGGCTCAAAACGTCCAGCTGTCACTGTGAGTATTTTATTTAAGGGCTAAAAGTACATGGGCATCAAGCAGTAGTACCATTTACAATGATGTGGTAGGAGCACATATAATTCATAGCTCCTGTTTGGTGGTGCTGACATATTTTGAGAATGTTGTCACTACATGTTGCGTCATTGATAATTCATGCGGCTGTTACAATATAATTACTCTAAATAGGATGTGGGCTTTATGGGCACCACATGTTGCTGTCTGGGAACAGCTTCTGTGTATTCCTGCTCATTTTGAAGCGGATTTTCTCTCTATTTTGGTCTCTGTTCCAGATTCGGGAGATGAGGGGCATACTGTAGGTGAGTGGCTTCAAACCTGTGTAAAATTAGGCAAGATGCCGGAGATGTATAATGTTCTGTATACTGTGTGGAACACAGCACCTTTCAGGAGCTGCATCCTGCAGCTGGTTTCCAGATACACATGCATTTTTACCCCATGTCTCAAGCAATTTCCTCCCCTCATGTCACTGTGAATATGTTCAGCGACACCGCCCCCTGTTTAGGGTTGCAGATATGTTCTGCAGCAGAGGAAGAAGCCATTTGGCCTCTGGTGATCTGCTTTAAATCAGGGTCTTTCTTTACACCTGCTGGTATCTGCTCTCACTTCCTACCTTTAGGGGATTTCTTGAGATATTGGGTTCTAAATTACTTTTTTTTACTAAGATATTCACACCCTCCCTCTTTCATTTAACAAGAATTTGACAAAGGTAGCAGTCACACATAGAATATGACTCATGTCTTCCAAAACAAGTAGTGAGAAAATGGCTTTTTGGGGGAAACGTGAGCATGTTGGGCTGTAGTTAGTGCATAATTAAAAGGAAGGGTTTTTGTCACGAAAGTAACTGTAAGAGAAACCTTTTGACCTTCTCGCCTCCCCCATCCCGAACCCAGGGCTGCGCTAACAGCTGGATATGTTTGGATCTCGCCTCTCTGTGATCCTCTCGTCTTGCAGTGAGAGCTGGAAGAGAGGTGGGCCTTCCTGATAGCGGGACCATATTGACACTGCTGGATCGTCACAGCCTTAAACCCACAACAGGCTATCTGATTTCCTTCTTAGAGATCCCCAGAGAGGGAAAGCTTCCATTTTTCTTAACTTGTGTATAAGTAAACTGCAGGACCTGGCTGGGAGGTCAAATCAATTTCTGCTATTTATTACATAGAAATGTGACACTCCGCCTTAAATGCTCTCATCCCGAGTGATTTAGCCTCGTGTCTGTGTTGTGTCTGCAGAGTGTCCTGGCGTGTGTTTTTGTGCATGCCAGTGAGGTGAAGAGCACTGCGGTTTACGACCATTGTGCCAAATTGTCTTCTTTCTCTGGCTCGTCTCTTGTAAACAAAGATGGGTTAATATGTTCTTTGAAGACAGTTTTATGTAAAGCTTTTAGCCCTGGTGTATGTATCATATTTACTGTAAGTACACTTCAAACACGGGGGCAGGCTAATGCAATGAGAATGAGTAAGGATGGTAGTCATGCTCAGGTCAAGCCTTGAGCACACAGCGCCTAAATATGATCGGTGTCGCACGCTCACGCTTTGATGCTTGTTCAGGTTGTGTCTGTGTTAGGCTGTTCAAACAGGGCAGGAACGTAGGACAGTGACACACTCATCCGTCCCTGAAGGGGGGATGCAATCCTATTTGTGTGGGAAGCAGAGCTCTGTTTACTGCGTGACAATGTGATATTGTGTAGCTCATGCTGTCTTAATTGGAAACAGTCTCACCCCACAAAAAGGTGCATAAGACCACTGATTTTGTGAAGCAATCTCAGCCCTCCCCTTTCCCAACCCCACCCCCCCATCACCCCCACCTCTTCCCTTTCCACTGAAGAGCAGCAGAACCCCCTGAAGCATTTCCTTAATCCTCCGGAAGATCATGCTCTCCCACTAAATATGGTACCTGTGGACAAACAATGGATTTTTCCATAATAATAAGTTGAAGATTTCATTATGAGTGGCTAATGGATGGACAGGTCTGGGTCTGAGCAGATACACAGAGAAGCTTCCTTTTGATCAGCTGCACAGGGTTAATCCATGGTAAGAAATAATGGAGGTTTAGAGAGTGGGGGGGGGCGACGTATTGAGCTGGGCTGAATTTACAGCCGAGAGGGCTCAGTAAAAGGATGATTTTTAGAGCCTCTCGCTGTGTATTGAAGGGAAGACTGTCTGACAAGTCATCAATGAGCCCTGGCGCTGTACTAAACTAATGAAAGCTGCATTTGATCTTCTTCGAAGAGGTTCAATACCTCTCCTGCTATTATTTAAGTCCTCAGCTTCACCCAAACCTGTTTCCAGATCCACCAAAATCATTAAATTGCACAGTGAACTAAACTGTGTTTGTAAGTATTGGATGTGGAGGAAATATCCAAACAGCTTATAGTGTATCCCTGTTGATTGCATCTGGTATACACTTCCTGGCTTGTTTAGTGCCTGTGCTTGGCTTAGTCCAGCTAGTATTGTAGCCTAAGAGCTTCTATTTCTGCTCCGTTAGCAAGTGTTGGATATACATGCAGTTTTTGTTATGCACATGACATTTACCGTCTTACTACTTTGTTTGGTCATCCTGTGTGGTCTGCTCACTTTAGTGACACTTCATGTGTGCACTTGAATGTGAATCAGACTATAGGACAGCACTTGATGTATTTTATGTGTGTTTTGACCTTGTCTGTATTTTACCATTCTGCCCTCTGAGAAGGGCCACCTGAGAGTCAAACTGTTTTCACCGAATGCCATATAGTATCTTATCCCCTACTCTACGGTTGAACAAAAAAACACTAAACCTCCTGCCAGCTATATTGTTTTCTCATTGAATCGAATAAAAATTAAAGCTGGCTGTTGAATTTATATTCATACCCAAATGTTCAGGGGCCACCCCGCCTGCTCTTGAGAGGCAAGCAGGATGAAAGATTTGGTCTGAGCCTGTGCCAAGGAACAGGGCATGCGTCATCTGCAAACATCAATGATGGGGCTGCACCGCA
The DNA here is from genome assembly GCA_037177115.1 of Craterocephalus stercusmuscarum. Taxonomy (NCBI): domain Eukaryota; kingdom Metazoa; phylum Chordata; class Actinopteri; order Atheriniformes; family Atherinidae; genus Craterocephalus; species Craterocephalus stercusmuscarum. Next base: position 27,086,363 of record JBBDHI010000001.1, read on the forward strand.
AGCAAAACAGCCCATCCTTGCACTTGAACTGCAGTGATTCAAGGTTATGTTAACTGAAACATGTTGAAGCAATAATATAAACACCGTGATAAACCAGCAGTTTGGAAGATTTCAGTAATAAATCTGGCCAGAGGGAGGCCTGATTGAAATTTGTGATGACATCAAGTGGTTGTTAGTGTAAAAGTCTGCCATTATGCATCTGTTCGGCATCGGGGTTCACTGCAGCAGCCTTAAGGATAATATTTGTGTTTGTGGCAGTTAAAAAAACAAAAACAAAAAGAAACAACAAAACAAAATGAATGGTTTGATAATTCTGTAAAGTGTTCCATTTTTGTCAATTAGACTTACCAAATGTACACTTTTACCTTTTCAAGTTTCTCATCAAAAAGAAAGCACAAGCAGTGGCAGTTCTTTCTGATATAAGATATATAGTTATATGTACACAAAGACAAAAACTATCAATAATATATCATGGTTGCAATATTGTCAAATTCTGAGGGATTAAGAAAATAAACCAGTAGGAACATTTTATTACTAACTAGCATGAAAATACTGCTTTCCTGCTCAGTGGTTGCCTTTTCCATCTGATGAGGTGAACTCTAGGCAGAAATGAAACAAAACGACTTCAGAAGATGTTCTGTGACTTTGACTCATGGGAAGCTGAACGAGAAGCCGAGAGAGAAGGAAGAAGACAATTGAAGACGCCGGTGAGAGCGGAGACACTTAAGAGACGAACGCTAGGAAGAAGGCAGCAGAGTGTGTTCTCGCCATGCTGATGGAGAGAGATGCATGGTAGAAGAGAGAGCTGTTGGGGATAGGCCTGCTAATCCACACATATATATTCTCCTAATTAATCCTGATTACCACTTTTTTAATCGGCCTGCTAAGGCTGGCCTGGAATAAAGTGACACTTCCTAATGAATTAAACCTGCAGTTTACAATTGGTGGACTGTTCTTTCTCTCTTTTCCTTTTTCCCAGCCTCCTACAGTATATTGGTCCCGTGTGGGAGCCTCCAGTCTGTCAGTGGCGTGTGGTCTCACTCCATGCTAGTTAACTGCTAAATACTTAGGTCACACCTGTGCCCTTTTATGGGGTCTGGCAAATCAGTGAGGCAAGTGTTGTGAAGAAAAAGATCAATCCAGCCGCCCCTGCTGTTATATATTTGCGGGATTCAGAGGTTTTTATTTCAGAGTTGTGTATGGCTCACATGGCTTTAGTCATATAAAAGATGAGGGACTTTATCTCCACCAAATCTGTCTTCTTGTGAGCTATTGTGGATTTTATTCTACTCTTGCTGGCTGCAGAAACAGTGATCAACCTTAACCCTTTGGCCAGTCTAGTGTCTAATCCAATGCGATGCGCATTTAGTTACTGAAAAAGTAAACAGATAGATTGCTGACCCAACTTTTACTTCCGGGTCAGTGGCAGCCAGTGGCCAAGCGGTCTGAGACCACAGCAGTAATGAAGTCTGTCCCCCTGCGGTCGGGCCCTCTGCCTCCCTTATTTGAGTGGTCCATCCCTGGGAGATGGGATCCTGTGATGCAGTGATTGTTTCCACAATTAGGTGGGCAGAGGAGTGAAGCACAGCTCGTGGATCCCTCCCATGGATTCGCTCCCTCAACACAACCTGGGCTGAAAAACAATAGCTAGCTGTCGCCCGTCGGCTGATGTGCCTTTGATCAGCCAAATGAAGGCTGCTGGCATTTCTCATGGAGTGGAGATTGCTTATCGATCTATATCAAAATATTCATGCTAATCCCGGGCAGTGGAGACTATTTTCAAGCCGGGTTAGCAATCAGAGCTGCCGTCCTGTCTGGAGCAATTCGCTGAGCTGGGAAGTCTAATCAGCTCGGGGTCCTGCAGTCAAATGCACTTTGCTGTTTAAATTTGGACCTCTGACATTGATGGAGGAGTCCAGAGAAAGGTGTTGACAAACCAAATTGTTTGTTCCTGCACTATTTTGCTAGAGATCAAGTCCAGAGTAATGCGCAGTGAATTTGTTCATTACTAGCTGAGGTTGGAGAGGAGAGGGCTGAGGTTTCACCCTCACTCCACTGGAGAAGGGCTTGTGTTTCAGGGTTGGAAGGAGGGGGGTGGGTCTGTGCATGTGTTTAGGTGATGTATGATGTGTGTGTGTGTGTGTGTCTGGGTATGTTTGTGAGGTTTGGAAGGGTTTTGTGAGAAGTCTGTGTGATGGGATCGCATTTTAAAGGTTGAAAGCATTTGGGGAACACAATCCACAGACTGGATTCACTGCTTGATTTCTATTACAATGTAATTAAACAAGAGAGACAATCTTTTAAAATGAAAGAATATAGCAAAACTGGTTATATTAAAGTTAATGCCTTTGATATGATATAAAAATAGTAATGCTTAACTGAATAACTAAGTCTTCTAGAGGATGTGTGCGTGGCTTTTTTGATCACAGATTATGTTTCCTTACTTCCTCTGGAAAAAGCCCCTCCCTTGTGCATTGACGCAGGGCATTCTAAATCTGTCCCAATACGTTAATACTGTCATGCAATTATTGTGCAAAGAAATCTGTGAAGAAAAAGCATTGCCAGAACGGAGAGATTATCCTGCTGGAGGGTTGAAGGGCTAATGTCTTGCCATATGGCCCAGATTGTAATGTGCAGTGTCCTGCTTCAGGGTCAATCATACATCAAGTATTAGTGTCAGGTGGGGATTAATGCTTAATGTTCCTTTACCTCCAACATAGTTCACTGTACTCTACCTGGCCACAGTTACTGCCTCGACATGATGTATTTCCCTTCGCCAGGTAACAATAGGGAAAAAACTGAGTTTTGTTGTTCATAGTCTCAAATCTAAAAGCTTCATCTTCCCACATTGGACAACATTGATATTATGATTATTCTTATTATGCTCTTATTGATTTTGATACCATACAACTGGGGAAAACAGCGGATTTCTCCCCTTTGTCTGCTCAGCAGCTTCTTTGAAAACGTCCTCCTGCTGGCTGTTGCTGCGGAAACTACTGATTAGCGAGATTATTGCCTCTGTTGGCTGATGCAGGGCCATACGTTTTCCCTGAAAGTGATTTACCCCGCACTTACAGCTTGTACATACTGAATTCAGAGAAGTTTCTGCATGCATAATCAAGATTTATTCTCAGTTTCCACTGTGATATTTAGCTCATATGGATTGTTATTATTCATCCGATGTAATGCACTCATATGTAAGCAAAACAAAAAGCTATAATTTGATGCAAAGTGGAGCTGGTAAAGCATGACCGTATATTATTTCATTATTGTTGCAGTTAAAAGCATCTTAGTTTCCTCGCAACACTTTTCTTTGTCTTTTTTATAGGAATTGGTGTACAGTATGAATGTGCGATGGTCATTTCCATGCAATGTGCAGTTACCTCAAATGGCTTGCAATCCCCGGTCACTCTTCGTCACCTGGTACAGTGTTAAGCCAAGTCCAGGCTAAAGCATTAGCCTAAATGACTATAGAAGTAATTAACCTCATAATCCCTTTTTGACTGATTAGAATTGACAGGTTGTTTCTCAATTGACATGAACGCCCATTATTATAAATCTCCTCAAAACCAAGTGGCAAGCACAAATGTCGGGGGGGGGGGGCGCAAAACATATTGTGTATTGTTACCTTGAAAAATGTGTTGATGGAGAAGGTTGCTTAGCGGGAGGGTGTGACATGGTTAGGTGAGATATTTCTGTGTATGTGTGTGTGAGAGAGAGATTCACATATGTCAGACGGCAGGATGTAAGGTGCAGGTGTCGCCAGGCTTTGGTGCTGCTTGTCACCTTGTGAATAAACAGCAGTTGTTGGTTGGGGAAGGCGGGACTGATTCATGCGAGATTGGCGGAACATGGCAGATGGATGTACTTTTTCATATGTGTAAATAGTCGCGGCGAGCTATTAACATACCTCTGTGCAGATGGCAAACTGTAATAAAGTACAGGCGATAAAACAAGCCTCCTCGTCGATGGCTGACGCCCAGCCGATGTTTGTTCATTTTTACATACAGTGCAATATGTTCTGTAGCACAAGGGCACAATAACTAGTGGGGATATTTAGGAGTGCTTGTTGTTCCTGAATAGTAAACAGTTTTAATGTGGCAGTAAAAGTCATTTGATTTGTTTTGGTTGCACATACCAGAAGTTGAAAACTTAAATCTGTATTCCAAATGCACTTGTTTTACAT
>JBBDHI010000001.1:27090601-27103581 GCA_037177115.1 Craterocephalus stercusmuscarum
TATATATACGTATATATATATATATTTCTTTGTGCAAACAGAGAATCAGCATAAGCCAGTGGTATAGTTGCAGCAGCAGTACTTATATGTTGGATCGTGGACGTAAGAGCCACACTGGCCCACAGCTGGTTCCCCTCCAACTAGATGATCAGCTCCTTCCTGACTCCAGAGACCAGAGGAGGAGGCAGAAATCCCAGACTGCGAACGAGAGCGGCAGAGCCAGACGGGTGAAAAAAGGGTAGAGAAACACTCAAGAAGCTGGGGTTGCGACAGAAAGAAAAAGTGGGGGTGCAATCACTCGGCACAGTGATGTGTGTTTTCAGAGGTGCGTGCATGCATCTGCGGAGCCCAAGGACTTGTCTTCTGTCTGCATGCTGGTTGTGGCAGCCAGCTGTCAAGGAAGAGAGGGTAGTGTGGAGTGGGGGGGGGGGGGGGGGAGGCCAGGTGAAAGGAGGGCCAACGGCAGACAAGGACTGGAGCCAGCGCTCGCTCACTCCAAATGAATGGTGACAAGAGCGCGAGAGCCATTGATCCACTGGTCAAAGCATCCCTAAGGCTGCAACCTAATGTGCTGAAAAAAGAAACATCAGCCCCAGTTGGGGCTCTGGGAGAGAGACAATCCTCATCAGATGAAACGCACCTTACACACAATGTACAGGAGATCAATAGAAAAAGCTGGTGGACGTGGTCATTCAATACATTTGCATCCATTATTGGTGAAAAATCACATGAGGAGTTATTTGTTAAACAACATAGTGATGTAAGGAAAAGTAAATCCAAATAATAAATGTAGCATTTTTACAGATATATAACTATCAGCTATTTGATTGGTTACATTTATGACTCCTTTTATTCCCATGAGACCGGTGTCTTTTACTTATTTTCACTGACAGGATTCACACCAATTCCTGATTGAAAAGTTTTGGAAAAAAAAGTTGTCTTCACACATTTCCAATTCCCATCTCTCTCCAAAGCCACTGAATCATACTCCAGAGGTAAAGTACATGTGTCAACAAACACGTATGCACCCAAAAATACACGTGAGATACAACGGAGGGTGTAACATAAGACACTCCGCAAACAGCTTGCAAGCATAAAACATCAGAGGGGATAATTACCTGATCCGGTCCACCTGGCTCTGCTCTATTCATTTCTCATGAAAAGAAAAAGAAGAAAAAAAATTACATGAATACAAAAACATTCTCTACAATTAGTTTTCACCACGAGCACTTGAAAATTCATCACATGCACTCTTAATATTGAGTTTAGTCCCCGATGCGGGGGATTTGGGTCTTTCTCGGTGCAGTGACACTTGATTGGCTGGTGTAACCAGAGCCACGCGGCACAGCAGAGAGGGGTCCTCTGTGGGTGTAGCGCCAAGCTGATTGATTGGTGATGCAGGCTGAGGGAGATGATTGATTGATTGAGGTTGGTTAGGTGACAAACAATGCAGCTTCTAGCCCATCAAGGTGCAGCCCTGTCAGTGGCAATAATCCCTGATTGCCTCCATTCCCTGCCCACCATCCCCACTCCCTGTCCACCCCTTCATCCACCCCCTTTGGGATGAGACATATACAGTCCTACCTGTCCATGCACAAGCACGCAACCTTCTCACATACAAACCGGTGAGTACGTCCCAATGCTAATGTTCAGAACTCCAGCATGAAAACACTGATGCTGAGATTAGCAGCCGTGTTTCCTCTTCTGGCAACCCAGCTCTTGTTAATATCAGCAGTATAAGCAAATAGCCCTACTTTTTATAACCCCACACCTACATGTGTGTGTGTGTGTGTGTGTGTGTGCGCGCTGTGTTTTTACACATGCATTTCTGCGGGCTGCTCCACACAGCGCAGAGAAGAGCAGCCAATGCCCACAGGCCTCTCACGGATATTATTCACATTACTATCGATTCTGAAAAATTAGTTGCCAGGATATCCCTGTGAGATTGCAGAGATTATCGGCTTCAACTTCAAATACTTCCCAGATTCGAGTAGAACGCCACACAGCATGCGTGAGCCAGTGAATGCTGTCTCAGGGCAACAGTCAGGGGCTGCTTTACAACGGCCAAAATGAAACATGCTGGTTTCTTTCTCTTACTGTACGCATGGCTTAAACTCAGTCTTGCTATTATCCATTGATTCATCTGATAATAATATTTTTTTTAATCATAATTTCATTAAGGCCTTCCCAACATCATTTGTTTCTGATTTAACTAATTCAAGATTTCAAGTTTGTTTCCTACATGTCTGACAGCCTGCCCTGAGGCTCTTCCGCTCGATGTGGGCCGGTTGGCAGGTCTGCTCTGCACATTTGGTCCATGTCCCACGCATTTCCTATCTTGTGGGCATCACAGGCATTTTGCTTTAATTGCAAAGCGTTCTCCGAATGAGTGCAGCTTATTTGTATGTTTGTTTGCTTCCCCGCCTGGGCTATTGGTAATCCATTCTTCCTTCTTAGCAGGAGGAAACTCAGGCAGTCAGTGTCTGGATTCATTGAACTGGCAACAGGGTTAGTGCATTATCATGCTGGGTTTGATGTGGAGACATACTTGGCTGGCTTTCCTTGATTACATCAACTTTTCTGAGCTGTTCGGAATGATGCATTTCCATAAGATGTGGAGTACAAAAACTGTTCAAGAGGAAATAAGAGACACTCAATTTGCATTAAGGAGAACTGTAGCTGTGTGTCGTACAGTGTTTCTTTGCAGCAGTGTTATCGAGAGATTAGGAGTTCTTATCCTCAGGAGGAAAATACATGGATAATCTGTGAGGAGATCAAGTGCACAAAAGGCAGATTTTGTTGATAATCCATCTCTGCATAACAGATCTACAAGTCAGCAACACTAATTGTGGTTGTCCATCGTTTATTTCCTTGTTTTTCCTTTTTCTCTCATATACGTTTTGATGAAAAAGCTGAGCTTTACCCACTAAGAATGCTGCAGATAAGAGGCTCTGCACATCAAAGCGCTGTGATAACATTGTTTATTATAAGTAATACTATGAAGGAACTTTGATTGCTGTTTTTCTAAGATAGAAAGGCCTTGTGAGGAGGGGCAACAACCGAGATGTGGCGGGAGTTCAAGGAGTAATAATATAATAATAATTCTGATATAAACAAATCTGAAACATTCAATCTTTTAAGTCCCAGCATCTTATCTTAAAAGATAATAAATGTTTATGAGTAAATCCCGTGTCCTTGCCGTTTCTTTATAAATACACTTAGCGAAATGGAGAGGCATATGAAGAAACTCTTCAACCTTAACCTTACTGTCACTCATTTTTTTTCAGTGTTTTATTTGAAGACAGAAAATAGAGATTGCTTTATTAAAAGTGGATTTTAGCAATATGCTTATAAAAACAATTTAATTTACGGCCAAAATGAAAAGCATTCTTGGCTTATGATGAATGCTGACAGAACCAAGATGGACAAAGTCAGAATAAAGGCCTCTACATACTCCGCGAGAAGCGAGAACTTCGTTCTTGCTCTCGAGGGTCCAAGAACAAATCCCTTTGTTCTCACCAGATGTGAATGAGGACACTTCTTGCCACATGGAGCCGGCCAAACTTTTTTCTCAAGGGGCTTCAAGAAGTGTTGCGTGATTGGTCAGACATTTGAGGTGGGCGTAGATAACGGGTGAAAGCATGAACTGGGACATAGCGACTTCCTTTTACTGTTACGAGGATGAATGAACAGCTTTAACTAACAGCCGAGGTGGAGAGAAGGTACAAAACGTTTCCAACATATGGTAAATAAAGACACGGATCTGCCGTGTGCAAAGTCCTGCACTGTCACCGACCAATTTTCGGTCAACCGGGTCATTGCACATGTAGACACAACCAGCCCCCCCTGCATTAATTCCCACCTCGTCTTCTTGCGAAGTAGAAAAATAACTTTTTACTCGGTCTTGCGGCCTCAAGAACAAATTTCTTGCTTCTCGCAGAGTATGTACAGTAGAGGCCTTTCTTGGCTTTTTGTTTTTTTCATTGATTACATCCAAATCAAGCTAACCAGGAAATGTGTGCCCAACAACCAGCACAAACGTCTGACTAACAATGCACATGTAGAATAGTATGAAGATGGCAAATATATGGAAATATACACCTGTGAATCTTCATATCTTAAAGGCAGACTTGGATAGCCCTGGTTGCAGCAGTGATGTACACGGCGTAATCTAGTAATGCTTGAATCTCCTTAACCCAGCTTGCACTGACTTGTTCTTCGTGTCACAATTAAGCAGACACTCAAGCAGAGAGCAGCAATATTATAGATCACATCTTGAGCATATTGCCATTAGATTAATATCACTGCTTCCTAAGGGTTTGACACACTGCCAGAACAGGCAACTGTGAAATATGTTTTAAGAGCATAATTATGACATTTGTAACCCTCCATGGCTCTTAGCACAATATTAACAGGAGAAATAACAGGTTTAAGTACAGTATGTGTTAATGCTATGAAAGCATGTTTAATTGAAATATGACGGGGGGTAATGAAGATTAAATTAAACCAGGAGATAATCGCCTGACACAAAGATAATTGAGTTGCAATCCTCGGGCGATGAAGAATAGCTCGGGGAGAGGAAAGAAATAATCACAGCCCTGTGCTGAAGAGGAATAAGCTTATTTCTCTGTGAAGGGGGGACATATAAATTCAGCACTCAGATTAAAGAGTAATTAATCAAAGCAGTAATCCACAATTTGAGTGGAATCAGAATGACATATGTCTGCTTTATGTAATTTACTTTTCTGTCTCCTCTCAGGGAGGTATTGTGTTGGGAGTGCAAGTGTATTTCTTTCTTTCTTTATTGGATGTCACTCCTCTGTTCTCGCAGGATGACTTCATAACTGATCCGATTGGAGGGAGACCAAAAAGAGGCTGACAAAATGTTTTGTCTTTGTTGCCCACTTAAAATAACACAGGAGAGCTCTTGTGCTGTCCCAAACATATGGCCCCGTGTTAGTGCTTGGGCTGGTTATAAAGGGATTAGAGCCTGCGGGTTGAAGTGTCTCCATGTCAGCGGTGGCACCCCGCTGCATTTCCAAGCCCACTGCCCTGCCAAGCACCAGACATTCACATATGAGCTCACACACGGACGCATTCATGTACACTGTGATCTCAGTATATCTCAAACCAGGATGGTTTACATCAAATTCAGTGAATTATTTTGATGATATTTTTTTTATATCTGCAAAACCATTGACCTTGTACTGTATAATGTACAAGGTCATAATGATGATCTAACCCAGGTTATGATTATTTTCTCATCTCAGTCACAATAACTGACAAGGGGTCATTTTAGTAACATTTACTGAATCAGGAGATTTAGTTTTCCCAAATTTTTGTTTTCATGATCCCTTAAATTTTTTAAAACTTTTAGGAGGGTCTGCATGCCAGAATGCAAATATCTGTACAAGTCGGTAGAGAGTCAGCAGAGCTTACCAAGCTAGCCCTCTAGAATTAAGTCCAGAAAAGTGAATACAAGAACATTTTCTGTGACTCATAGCGAGCAAACGTATCAGCGTAGCATATAATACCTTTGCATCCTTGATACCCTCCCTCCGTCTTACGCATTTTGAGTAGGTTGCCGAGAGCGAATTCTCACAATGTTTCAAATGCTGAGTGAATAAATCAAGTTTGTCAGACCGAATAAAAACATGCTTCCAATAACAGGACAAAATTTGGATTAAATGTTTGAAAAACAAAATAAAACACTTTTGGACGGTTATGGGTAATTATTCTGATAAAGTTTGTAAACCTGCATGCTTTCTACCAGTCAGCAGGGGGCAGCTATGGTAACAAATTAATGTTAAGTAACTCTGAAGTTTTGTTAATAACATACCTATTTGTAATAAAGCAGAGATGAAGAATTTTTATTTGGTGGGGTTACTTTGTGTTTGGCAAGTATACACATGCCTAAAATCCTTCAGCTGAAAAGTTGCCATCAATCAGAAAGCAGCAGCTTATGCAGGAGAAGTGGACGCAAGAGCAGAAACAGAGGCTGGATAAAAAGTTGCATGTATTAATACAGTATATCTGCTCTGGTTTTGTACATTTGCAGAGTATCAGGCCGCCTTTCAGATACGACCGCATATCACGGATAGCATTGTGACAGCCATGTTGATGTCCACCTCTGCTTTTTTTTAAACGAGTCTCTTTAACTCCACAAATTGAAAAATATAGATTTTTGGTGTCATGTACTGTAGGTTAGAGGTCATTCAGGCTTCATGCGCCCAGAGGCCTGTTTCTGAGATGTGAATAATTTAAACTGCGCTCGGGTGGGTGGTGTAGCATTACATCACAAGGAGAAAGAGTATGAAAAAGCCAAATTACCAAGGGCAAAGGTCACACATAGGAATCATCCCTGATTAGTGGTTGCCATGGTGCACAGCTCAGTGTACAGAGAGAAACAAAGACGAGCATAGCAACTGACCATCAAGCATAGGGTGTATCACAGTATTGTGTTCGAACTAATGAACTGATTTGACAAAGTGTAACCTGTAATTAGTAGTAGTGTGTGTGTGTCAAAGGCAAAGACCGAAGACCTGGTTACAAGTCCATCATTTACTCGTTTCACTGTGATGGAGAATCCCATTGGATCCAAATGTTGGGAGGAATATTATAGATTCCTGTTATTCTGCCATAATTACACTATTATACTTACTGACACAGCCCTGCTGCACTCTGCCTACCTTCATGGTTTTAACTCACCTTTTCTTACAATCAGTACAGAGTATGCACTGATTGAAGCTACATCATAAACTGTGCATCAGAATATTTAAAGTGATGATACAAGCTCAACGAAAGAAAAAAAAAAGGCATTATCCATACATTGACTGTTTGCTCTTGATGCTGTTTATCTTTATCTGCAGATTTGCTCTGAGTTGGAACAATGGTCATTTTAAGTACCATTTCCTCTTCCTTGCAGCTCGCTGCATGTGGTACACATTAAGCAACTTGCCATTAGGCCAAATATCTCCATATCTTGATTGATGCCTTTTTATTCTGGTCTGAAAAAAAAGCTGCAAAGGTTCAAAGATATATTAAGAGAATGTGTTACTGTTACTTATTAATAGTGTTCAACACAACACGCATCATGATGAAAACATGATTTTAGGTGTAAAATACAAACAGGAAATTTACTTCCCTGGTTTAGAAGTTATTTGAACTGAATCCCTGCAGTCCTGCAAAACTACAGGACGGGAATGGCCCCACCTCTTTGTAGGTAGGTAACTAGATGCCATAGGGATGCACGGCATAAAGGAGCAAGGAGTGAAACAGAAAACTGCTACAGCATGCTAGGTCATAGGAGGAGCCAGGAGGACAGAGAACACTGTTCCCAGAAGTCAACGGCATTGAGGAGGGGCATCAGCCAGCACACCAGCGACCTGCCTTCCCTCCGCCTTCCCAGCTGCTGGGAAAGATGGAGATACCAGCAAATCTGTGTTTGTTCAGCCACTCCACAAATATCCCCTCTCCAGATTGCGTCTGGCTGAGGAAACGGCACTTGACTGGGATTCTGAAATGATTATTGGTGACAGTGTCCTTCTGAGGCTGCTTTTCTAAATGTGCCAATAAATTTCACATGTCCAGCTTTGTTTTGCTTTCATTAGGCCTCTAATCTCCGTCCCAGGGCCAGGCCGATTCTGCCATGAGTGAACTCTCTGTTTTCTCTTGAGCCAGTGATTAATGACTGGACAGCATCATTACTAACTCTCTGCTCCATAGTTACATATCTACTTCTGGAGACTCTGCCATAATCAGAGCAACACAGCGCTGATTGTGGCAACACTAAATGTTGTGAAAAGGGTAACTGCTTGTATTGAATAACAAGCATACTTTTGCTACGCCTATTATCTTTCAATTTGTGAATTTTATGTCCAAGTTTTTGTCTGTTGTAGAGCCTTTTGTAAATTAGCTAAGCCAGTGAAGTGAAATGTCATCTTTCTGATGTATGGTACATATTCATATCTTTGGTGTCTCAACACTGATGTAAAGATTGTTAATGGAGCTGAGCAAACTGACCCACCAACAACCTCACATCTTTTACAATGTGAGCATTGTTTATCTTTTCCTTTTAAAACTCATGTGCCTTCAGTAGGCAGCTATTAACTTGACATTTACAGTACTTTTATCGACTCTGGAGTGCATTGATTCATAACAGCCACATCACTACTCATCTCCAATGATATTAGTCACCCATCTCTCTGATGCTGTAATATCATATTTTTGCACTTTGTCTCAACTTGGTGCCTCTGGCACGGAGACGTGTGCGTGGCCTCACAAACCAAAGCACCATAAACCCGGCCTTTGTGCTGCATTATACATCCAGCTAAGCTGAATGTGTTTCCACATGACTAATAGATGATGCATACTGTCTGCCAGGCCAGGTTTTCACCCTAGTTGGAGGCCAGACAGTGTGCGATGCATGGGAACAGGAGACCTGTTTTTCTTTTTTTAAAAGACAGTCACTTGTAAAATAGAGTCAGCAGGTGCTCTGCCTCTCAGATCTCAACACCTTTACTGTCTGGGGAGCAAATAAGCTGCCCACCAACCAGCTGCTAGAAAGGGAAGGAGATAGGGAGGGAGATTTTTTATTTTTATTAAACCCTCCACTACTGGTGTAGAATATGTTAATATGGTGAAACACTAACACCAGCTGGAACAGTGTAGCTTGGCCTACAGAGAACCCCCCCCCCTCACCCCCCTTTAAAAAAAAAAGTCTACCTTGATGAATGATATTTTCACAGCAATGAAGCCTCGGTTGTTTATTTTTTCCTTTTTCTGAGTGTAATTTTTTTTCATACCAGATTGAGTATTTTCCTGAGGACTGAATAAGCCTGTCATTCCCATATTAAACACCAATAAATGGACACCACCTGTTTAAACGGCCAGTGCCATGCTGGGGTCAGGCAGGGTCCTGTTTGATTGGCCACATCGAGTGGACGGAACACGCCGCATGCCCTCTGTGGTAACTTTAAAAAATGTTCAGGAAGTTTGGTTCACCCTTTACGGCCTAGGACATTTCCTACTACAGGAGTTAAGCACTCAGGACAGGAAACCATTTGCTGTGGCTGTAAGATCTCTTTAATGACTGTCTAACTAGAAACAGGCTGGCCTAATTCAGTGCCTGGAGCCAGCAGGAATGGCCTTGCATCTAGACGCTGTTAGAATATTTACTGCTTCTTCGATGGGAGTCTTTTTGACACTGCCGTAATAAAATTTACAAGGAATCCCTTTTTAGCGTGATGCGAAGCAAAGCGTGGTCAAGAGGGGAAGAAACATGCTAGAAAAAGTAGCAGGCCATTAAAGTTATCATTTGTCTTTGTTTATGTGAATCGGGAACTACAGATGGCTGACATTTAAACAGCATTTGATCTGCTTTGTACCCAGTTACCTCAGAGGGCTGGCGGTTCATGATCAGCATCATCTGACTTTGCAGTATGTCAGAGAGGATAACTGATGTTGGATTGTGAGGTTGTAGTTTTAGTTGAAGTGAGCGGGTCAGGGTTGTCCTTGGGGTAAAGTGGGGGAAAAAAAGGTGCTGATTCAAACATATCGAGCTGTTAATGCCCTCCAACTTTCTGTGTACTTGTGTCAAATGTTGTTATACTTGAAAATCAAAGGCATTTTGCTGTCACGAGAGCCGCAGGGTAACCATATGTAGCTCAGAGCTAAGCGCTCAACAACTCCGTGGCAGGGTAACAGTGGGAGTGGCTTTGGATTAGGGGTGTTTGTGTACATGTTCATGTGTTACATGCCTATGTGGGTGTCCATGCTCCGCTGTACACAGCGTGTCAGTGCTCCTGCTGACTGAGGAAATGAGCTGGGACCACCAGAGGTGATTGTGCATATGCAAGCAGAGACCAGGATTGGCTTGTTCCAGTCACTGACTGACTAGGCCTGCTCTGTGACCCACCGAGCCTCACCCCCCTCACACACACACACACACGCACACACACCTCAACCTTTCTCTAATAAGCTCAGGGAGTGGTAGCCCCCTTTTTTTTTTTTCCTAAAGTGCCACCGTGTCTGGACAAACTGACACACTTCAGTTTCACTGCAACCCCTCCACCCTCCTTTCTCTTTCTTCCACTGTGGATTTAAACAAATGCAGTCAAACCCAATTAGGAGAGAGTGAGAGCAGCACAGGAGAGGCGCTGGTAATAGTAACTTTGTTCAGCTGGTTCCTGCTGTGACCAGCCCTCATTTAAATGAGCCGCTTGATAACCCTCAGAAATACGATCCCAGCGAGAGAGAGGGAGAGAGGCAGTCTCTCCACATCCCTTGTTCCCAGCGGAGCGTCTTTTAACAGGCCTCTCACCTCGCTGTGACGCAGATGATCCCCCGGCTGGGGCCGCAAAGTGCCGTTCGTTTTCTGCCGTGACATGTAATGGTTAACCCTTAACAATGTCAAATATAATAGTTATGTAGAAGTCAAGACTTATTATAGAAAAAGGAGGCCTACATAACAGGAAGAATAATGAGGTTTCCATGTGGGAACAGACAAAAACCTCAAAAGTCAGGAAAATGTTGAGAAAACGCTGAATCGCTCGGATGTGTTAAACTCCACCCATGGGAAGCTCTGTGTAGGAAGAAACAAACACTTACAACTCCAATTTGACCCATGTTTCCTGGGCAAACTTTGAAGTGTCCTTATCACTCGTTCCTGGTATTAATGTGTGTCGGGGACGGGCACCGGCTGAGATGAGGTTGAAAGTATTGTTATCCAGATCATTGCATGTGAGGTAATGGAAAAATTGATAAGATGTCCTACATTCTGGGTAAACAATACATCAGAAAATTTCTGTCATCATCCCTTATTCACCAAAAGCTGCAATCGTGCTAAATGGGTGTATTTTGTTTTCTATTACACAATGCTGCAATTCCCAGAGGGAAAATCAATGATCTTAAAAAAAACAAAAACAAATCTGTATCTATTATAAAGAAGTAAAAGTCAGATTTAGTCTTTCAGTGGATGTTTAAACGATTCTGCAGCTCCAAAGATAAAGAACATGTTCCATATTTTGTTCCCTATATTTTCCTTTATTCCTATGAATCTACACAATGAGAAGGCGATAACTCTTCCTGAGCTGGAAGTTGATGGGTGGAGTCGGGGGAGCATGTTTCCCAGCTGATCTTAGAGCCTGACTGCAGGGCTGCAGTAGGCAGATGGCTCTTTTGTCAATGTGAAAATAAAAATCCAATAAACATGGTAATTATATAAAAAGCAGGGTACTGTGGTGGGCTCTACCAATGGAGCTCTTGTTCTGGCCTTGAGAATGGCAAATACAATTTATGACTTTTTCTGTAGCATGCCCCAGCTGATAGCTGCAGCAGTGTTCATCCAGCATCAGACCAGCCTGGAATTACATATATGGAGGACATATCGCCACCTTTTTTTCATCCTTATGAAGGGTTTTCCTCATCTTCTATTCCCTAATTATGATTGATTTATAAAGAAAATCTACTATTCATACTTAAATATGTCCCACTTTATACAATACCACAGGGCTTAGCAATGTAAAATTACCTCATTCTGTTATTAAGGCTGCAAGCGTTACCCACTTTGCTCTCACAGAATTGCGTATGATTGAATGTTTCCCTATTACACTGATAGCAGATCAGAGAGGAAAGCTTGTTGGGTCTTTGATAGGTGCTTAATGGTCCGTGAGGCATTGGGAAGAGATATCTCAGAGAATCCACAGGTCTCACTGCACCAATCAAGCTGTGACACCAGCCTGTGTTTCCATCGGCACTTTAAGAGGTGTGATTTATAGGGCTGGGAGGTTGATGCCAGCTCCAGAAAAATGACAAACAATAAAAAAAACAGGCGGAATAGGGCTCTAAAAGCAACAGGACAATGGCCCCGTCTCGTATGGCTTGCCAGAGATACGTTTTAACAACCAGTGTCCATTTGTGGGGAAATAAAAACAGCCATTTGTGCTTAAGGTTTTGAACAGAAGTCTTCAACAACATTGTCAGGATGAATGATTGTCTTTTTTTGTGTACTAATTTTCTATATGTTCTGTTAAGGAGCAATGGTCGAGGCTGACTGTGAGTGAAGAAAAGTCACAGCCTCTGCATGGTACCGTTACATTAATAACACAGATGTGGGGGTGGAATGGGCTTGAAGGGTTACATGGTCAGACCCTATTATACAACACACTGAGGAAGTCTTTGTGGGTACAGAGGCCACACTTAAAGCGGCTCTTTATTTTGGCTCTCTTGACATACTCCAGTCCCACAGCAGATACTGTTGAATGTGTGTGTTTATATGTGTGTGTAGAAGAGCCTTGAATGTAATGCAGGAGTCCCTCTGAGAAAGCCAGAGTCACTAACCAAACATTGTGTTTTTGCCTGCCCTGGTGGGTTCAGTGGAGCCCGTTCCACGGTCCTGCAACCAGCGGATCCTGCTTTATGCAGGCCTTTTCATATGGCATTGGTATCAAACTTGATTACAATTATGTATATCAGAGCCCTTTTTGTTGCTCCTGATTGTTGCGGGGTGTTATAATCAGATTAGTGCTCTGCAGCACAATGGCAGACACAGCTGTTTGAGAGGCTACAGGCATCTGTTTGGGTGGGGTTGGGGGGGTTGATGGGACAGACTACTAACACTGAGACAGTCAGGCTGAGCTTACACGGCAACTGTCCAGCACTATGCTGACATATGTTTTGCAGTTTCAGAAAATATCTAAAACCACTATTTCCAAACTTTATTCATAACTCAAAGCCAGACCACTTGAAATTAGGCGCTCCATCTCAGGGGGGTTTATCCAAATAGAGAAACTGCTGCAAAGAAACTTTGATAAATGGATCATCTACAGTATTTTAACTAAACAAAAAGCCTGATAATGCAAAACTTCTTAACTTAATATTTAATGGTGATATTGGTTTTTGTAGCTCAGTTTTTTTTTTTTTTACAAGAAATCAAATTACGATCATTCAACTGACCAGAATTTAGCTCGTTAGCTTGCCGT
>JBBDHI010000001.1:27126744-27141136 GCA_037177115.1 Craterocephalus stercusmuscarum
TTTTTGTACAGTTGCAAACAGATGCTGCTACTGTATGTAGCCCGACAGCAACTTTTTATGTGAAGATCAGAGCTATTAGAAACTAAACAATATAATTAAATGTTTCTTTATATACATAACATTTCACACAGAATATACAGAAATATAAAAAGATCTACAGTATAAACTCATTACTGAAGTTTCCTTGCATGAACATGTTGCACCACCAATAAGAGGCTAAAATTGACATGACATTAAATAAAAGTTTATTTATGTGTATTTAAAAGAAAAAAAAAAAGTGAGAACTAGCATGCTTTATGTCAGTGGGTCTCACTTTTGCCCCTCCCACAGTGAAGTACAGCCCGTCACCTTGACAGTAGGAAGTTTATGTGATGTGAGGGAGCTCACCAAACTTTGGCACATGTGATGGATGGATTAACTCAGCCAGGTATATTAGAGTACACCGTTGCTGAGCTTCATTATCTGCTGGCCATATCTGAGCGCAGAGGAACCCGTCTGTCTGCCTGGGGTCCTCTTCAGCTGTAATAAGACAGCTCTGATAGTATCTAATGACAAGGCAGACACCCCAGTTCCTGATGCCATTATCAAAAGCGGCCTCATCAATCAGACGGCAGTGTGACGGGGGATGTGTGTGTGATGACAGGAAAGATCAGTGATGAGAGGATGGAGAGAAGGAAGAGGGCGGGATGATTCCAGGAGTGTTGGGGTGGCAAGCAGGAAGAGGCGGGGAGTGGGTGTCTGTGATGAGGCAGCCCACCTATTACCCCTGTCGACCTGCTAAGAGACGGTGGCGTTGGGGGCGTGGCAGAGAGCAGCGGAACATCCTCCGCAGTCAGTTTAGACACCCAGATAAGTCATTTACCTTCTCACTGCTGCTCATACGCACGTAATAATTAATGCAACGTGCTCATAACTGTTATGCAGAATATTTCTGCATCGTCAT
Organism: Craterocephalus stercusmuscarum; assembly: GCA_037177115.1. Taxonomy (NCBI): domain Eukaryota; kingdom Metazoa; phylum Chordata; class Actinopteri; order Atheriniformes; family Atherinidae; genus Craterocephalus; species Craterocephalus stercusmuscarum. The sequence continues at coordinate 27,127,688 of JBBDHI010000001.1, forward strand.
GCTCTGAATCCGACTGACTCCCATTTCACAACAATCCACGTTAACTCAACAATTACCGCTGTCTTTTATGAAACCATTTTAGGATTTGTATGCAGCCATAAGTAACATTTGATCAAACTGAATAATTCCATAATTGTGCATCCTTTCAGTCTGTGTTACTCAAGCACAGGAAGTTTCCATCATGCTGAATGGACTCACAGGCAGCTTGGAGGAAAGGGGGCTGAGTTTACGCTGATGCGGATTAACATGTTTGGAAATTCTAACTCTCTCCATCTGACATCTTTGTGTGAGAAGAAAAGGAGAGGAACCTTTGACAACCGCATTTTTCACATGATCAGGGCTGGAGGAAAAAGTGCCTTTGAGAGGCAGTGAAGCCCAGGGAAATTATTTGTTGACCACACAACAACCATCGTCTTGTGGCTGTCAGGCCTGTGTGGCGTGAGGAATTCCTTTGGGAAGCAGATTAATAGTTCATTTTCATGGCAATTGTGCAGTGAATGAAAGAGAAACCAGAAGCAAAGAAAAATCATTTATGACCATTTCTCCAGCTTTAATCTTTAAGAGGTCCACATTCATCAGACAGAAAAACACTTTACTAGATAGACTCTCCTGTGGTTGCTTCAAATAACTGGCTTATCTTTCTTATTTGACAACAACATGATCAGGAATTCTTTCCATGTGACAAGGAAGTTTAGGACTGCCAATGTGTCCTTGCCTCTATGTGTTCCCTGTTTTATTTTATCAATGAATGACTGCACAAACAATGGTCTTCTTTTTGGGAAATGTTTTGCATACCTTTCTTGAATTTATCTCATTTAGAAGTGAAATAAAAAACATGTTTATGTCTGCCAAGAACAGCTTATATGCTGTCCTTATTATAAGATGGTAACTTAAAATTCTCTTTTCATTGTCTCTTTTAATTTCAGTAATTTCAATATAGATGCAATGAAGAAGAAGGGGGAAAAAAATTCCTTTCTGACTCTACAGAGAATATGGAGTCAGAGGTTCCTGCAATCATAAAACTTCTTGTGAACAGATCCCTAACATTTGCACTAAATTCATTCAACTGGATCTAATACTTATCACATGTTGAATTAAGCGATGATTTGTTTGCCTTAGTCTGAAATGGATTTGCAGCGTTTAGGAATAGCGCCACATAATTTGTTGATAATCTGTGTGCTTGTGGAAGGGCAGAGACAGCACATTCTTTTACAGGTTCTGCTAAGTATTCATTTGGAACCAGAACATTAGTCCTTATTTGTTGCCAGTGTCACACTTTATAGCCTTGGGAACGGGCTCAACAAACACTAACAAATCACTTTCCCGGGCCGCGGCAGGTAACCTTACGGTAAGTAGCACAAACTTTTGTCTTTCCCCAAAGTTTTTTACACCAGTAATTGTTCTAAGTGCAGGTATCAATCAGAGCACTTGCCATTTACAGTACATTATCTCCTACATTAGCTTGCTTGAATTATGTGTAAGCGGAGGAGGAGGCGAAGCAAACACAAGGGCGTATGCACGTGCAAATACCTCGTTAGCTTGTATCAGTGCACGCCCATAGCATTAGCAGCAGAGGTTTGCTCCTCAATAGATCAAGGCCTCACTAATGGCGTATGATGGGGCGGCGGCCTCTGAATGAGCCATGTAAAAAGAGCGACATTATTGATCGCGCCCCGTGAGTCTTGTGGCCTCCAAACACCTGTGATTTTAATGGCACGCTTACTTTTTCATTGTTGTGGGAATAAATCACATTGTGGCTGTGCTGTTCTGGATCAGGGGCCCCAGCAGCGTGGCAGAGCGCTCCATCACATTTTATATTGTGTTAATAATGTCAGATGAATGTGGAGGGGGAGAGGGCCCTGCATGCATTCATCACCGGCTCTGAGGTATACGGGGTGGAGGACGGGATGGGGTGTCTAGCTGGGAGACAGACGCCTCCATTGAGCTCTCCGTCATTCCTCCACAGACTCAGACAGAGACTGCGAGGATCTATATAAGCACTGTGCGACAATCTGTCTGCTGAGCTTTGCCTGGGAAGAGATTCTCTCAATAGCACTAAATCTGAGCCCGGCAAACATTCATCAAGACATATGCTTTTATTCTTGCCATCGGAGAGGTTAATGGGATTAATTCGCAATTTCAATCACTTTGAAATGTGGCCATAAATAATTCATATTCTCAATGGAAAGTGAGACTTTTGTTCATTAATTCTTTGAAATGATTTTCACTTTGCCTCCACTTGACGAATGACGTGAACAAGAAAAACATATTGAAATGTGCAGAAAAAAATTAAAGCGTTTTGGCTCCTCTGCACAGGGGTCTTGTAGTAAGAGTGTTACTTCTGCTCCTCTCACTGTTTAATGCTCTGTCAGAGAAGAAAGAGGACAAAGATCATCTTAGACTATACCTTCTGCTAAAGCTATTCCAGCACACCTTCCAGGAAATGCTCTTAAGCTGGTCAGCCGTACCAGGAATTCATTTAAGCATTCATCCTGTTAAGATGTTCTCCAGCATGAGCAGAAATCTGATTCTTATTACTCATGTCTTTATCTCGATAAACATCCTACTTATTTCCCTATCCATGCTGAAATAAAAACCTGTTGTTTGCCCCAGCCTTTTCGCTTTTCCCACCAAAATATTAATGAAGGCTCTTTTCAGATAGAGGTCCGTAATATACATCATCAAAGGCCAACAACAGGTAGTGGGCAAGCATCACTGTACAATTATTACAACCTCTCTAAGCAATACCATGTAATCCACAGACACCCATCCCTGCAGGCACTTAAAGACTTTGACCTTTTGCACTCTCTTGCGGTGTGGTTAATGCAGATTACAATGGTCGGACTACTGAAAGCCGTCCTCACAGCTGCTCCCACCTCTCCCAGTCCACACGGCTATAATTTAGCAGGCCGGGACACTAGCCTCCGTGTCCAAGCTTTGAAACAGAGTCGATAGAGATAAAACAGAAACTGTGCTGGGAAGAAATGAAAATAAGGGCCAAGAAAAATGCTGCTTTTTCCCCCTTTTTTTTACTTGCGCTTCATGGCGAGATGGAGACGACAGGACTGCGAGGGCTCTGAGTGGAATCAAACAGGCAGCTCAGTTTGTCACACTGGAGTTGGCACCTTCACACTTCCGTCTCCCTTCCTGCCAGTGACCTGATTTAAGCTTGAGCAGGATCAACCTTCATAACACGTTAATCGCCTGGATGTCAGTTTATGATTCGTCAAAAGAAAGGTTTTTAAACTTTAACTGATGGCAGCGCTGATGCAAAGCATTGAGTGATGCTTTTTTTTGTTGTTGTTGCCTGCATGGAGTTAGTGAAGAGGTAGAATAGCAGCAGCGGTTATTTTGGAAAATCTCCAAGCCAAGGGATTTATTATGCCTTGTCAGTGGATTGCTCTCTGTATTGAATATATTTGCTCTAAACTAATTGACCAGTATGGTGAGAGGCGCTGAATTAGGCAAATGGGCCCAGGATGTGAAGTTGGATTTGATTTATTACTTTGAATGCGACTCAAATCAATGGCTCGGCTCCCCAAAAACCATTGCATTTCCCAGCTGAAATCATTGTTATGCTTAAGAAAAGAGAGATTATGCGGGCTTAATGAGTTTCAGTGGTTGAATGTGTTTGCTTGCTATTCAGGGGCGAAATCATATTTAATGGCTGACACTCAGTTCATGGCAGGTCCTCCTTTTTCTCAGTGGCAGGTCACCTTCGTCAGTGGGAAGGCCCTTTCAGAGGGGAGGGCCAGAGATAGGGCCCTACATTCATGAAAAGCAGAGCACAAATGCTGTGCATGAGAAATGAAATGGGAGAAAAGCAGTTGATTTGCACACAGCACTACAGCTCAGCCTAGGGTTGGCTGTAGGCCTCAGTCTGCTGACCTCACTGTGCCAGACTGGGACCTCACTTGCTCAGGGAGACGCTTTTGTTTCTCCTGCTCAAGAAGAGCACTAATTTCATTTCAGTCTCGACAGACCAGTTGCCTTGGCTTCTAGGTGAAAAATGTCGCTGATCATTAATGACTTAAGATGCTCTTTCTTCTTTCACAGAGCTGTTTTGTCCAAATGTCCCAAACCCAGTCCACTCTTATATTTTCACAACTGAAATCGCATTCATTTGCAAATCGTCTCTCTTTCGATTAATTACCTAAGACAGAAAGTCCAAAAGGCTGACTTAAATGGTTAGTAAAGACCAGCTATAATGTGGTTTTACCCTGACAACCTGTCCCTAAATTCTTCTTTTCAGTTTTCAGTTCAAACTACAGCTGACACAGTAGTCTGGGATCTCTTTGTAACATTTGGAAGTAGAAAATGTTGCTTGGGTGCCACAAAAAAATCTGTGAAATACCAGGATTAATGTAAGGAATTAAAAATGAGCTCAGGATTTACTTGATTGATTGGTTGGGATTTAGTCAGAACCTCAGGACAGTTAGCCTTGAAAGTTGTTGCACAAACATACATTTCTATTCGCTAATCAATGCAACCACAGTAACGTTACCCAGTGTCAATAGTGATATGCTCCTATTAGGAAGCATGCATTAGCATGAGGAGTTATGAGATTAGCAATCATTGGCTGACAAATGAAAGAGCCCATCCCAGCTTATTCCACTTTAATAAGCATCAAATCCGCTTTATTGATTATTCACTGCTAATATGCAGTAGCTAAAAATCAATGTGCAGCCCAGCTCTCATTTCAATAGAAATCCAATTATTGCTATTGCTAAAGCTGGAGAAATTAGTGAGGAAATGGATCACCATGTTGTTTTCATTTGCCTCAACACTTTCTTTGTTCAGTAAATTCACAACAATGCACTGGGTAAAAAACAGGGCTCTTACAGTATCCCTTTACAGGAGCCTCACATATTACTCATTGTAGGCTATAGCTTATCAGTTGAGTTTCAGGCAGCTCATATGTTGATTTAGTCAAAAACAGTTATGAATTAAGTGTTTGTTTTAACTCCACATGGAGTGTTTCTGGTTTGCTCTGTATTTGTCAGTGACCCACATAAAACAAGCTGAAATATTCTTCTACATTCCTCAGTAGAGTTCTGTAATCCTGCTTAAGTCTCCCTAATCACCTGGTTACACATAGGGCTGTTTGGTTTTTCCAAATCATCTCTAGTTAGACAGAGAATAGAGGGAGCCAGAGAGAGACATCATTACTTCGTAATAAAGCATCCATATGGTGTTAATGTTGAGCTGGTGTAAATCCCTGCAGCTTAGTGCAGAGCACCCTGGCATGGAAGGTCAGGAGTAAATGCCTCTCCTTTAAGCATATGTTTCCTTTTTGTGCCATGTACAACTCAGGTTTGATGGCACGACTGTGGGGTAAAAGGTCCGCTGGTTATTTGTAGGACCATACAAAAAGGGCACGACCCTGTGCTCTGTCAGAAGTAATCCTTATTCTCAAGGTGGCAACAGGTCAGAGTCTCCCTCCACTCAGAATTTACCCTCAGGCTTAACATGAGAAGTCAGATGAAACATTAGAAGTAAAAGTTCATTACTTCAACTATACTTTTCTGAATAGGTTTATTGTAAAGTGTCAAAATTGTGGTAGAAAGGATTCAATAAAATAATCTGATAATCAGAAAGTCATCACAGTGCGTCCAACAGGTTTATATTAAAGCCTACATGACCATTAACACTGAGTGTAGTTTATTGGTGCAAAATGATATTGAGCTTTTGTTCTTGTCCTAATACACTCTAATTTCATTTATTGTCTAATTTTAGTCCCGCCTGTCATAACAAAACATCACTATATGAATTGTTGGTGGACCATGAACAGTAGAAGCCCAGTAAAGAAGACTCTATCACTCCCATTCCTTAAACAAAGGGTTTAAGGAGAAAAGAAACTATTTCCATGATAAAAAAGTATTTGCGTTTTCCTCTCGTGAGCATCCATAATGAGCCTTTATACTTGAGATGAGGGCAAAACTAATTTGATACTTTAGCAGAAATTTAATGAGTTGCATTATCTACGGACTCTTGCAGAAAACAGTCCAAGCCAGCTGAAAGTTAGTGTAACTTCACAGTTTACACAAATAACAGGTTGCTGTGTGAAACGTCTGCCAGTCACACCTCCTTGTAGTGTCTCCATGCTCTCTGTGGCTGCCATCGTTTTTGATCCCGTCAAAAAAACAGCATTGTCATTTTTATCCACAAATTTGTTTAAATATATAAGACAATATACTGTGATAAATAGAAGCCCAGGAGGAATATTTATCACCCAACGACCACTCTAAAGCTATATAACAGTTTTACAATAACATGATCTGATCAAAATGTAAAAGCTGCAATATATGGGCTTGTTTTTAACTTAAAGTTATGTTGCCTTTAAAACCTGGTATTAATACCTAATGTTTTACTGAAAGGTAATGGATTCCTGCTGAGAGTCTTGGGAAGTCATTCAGACTGAACTCAACCAGTGGAAGAACCTGAGGTACTGTAGTCCAAACAGGTGCTTGTTTATCATTGACTTATTCACACACTTTGAGTTCACTCAGGCATAACCTGGCAAATCTGACCTTAATCCTACTCTTGCTGTTTCTGTGCACACTGTCTACTCTCAGGTCTCCAGCTAATAATACCTTTCACCATAAAGTCCATCTGTAAAAGCAAGTAGATGTAAGACCGTACCACTGAGCAGCAACACACACACCAGCATCTCTGTAATCCTGCTGCGACTTTAAGACGCTGAGTCTGACTTAAAGATATAAGAAAAGCTAAATGTTGTTCTCCCCACCCACTATCTAAATTTTTGTCCTATGCCAAATCCTTTTAAAGTAGATAGTAGTCACCGTGGTCCCAAAGGCTCTGCCCCTAATTACAGAGCAGCTGTAATTACAGAACCTGGATGGAGAGGGAGAGAGGAAAACCTAAATCCAGCTATTGTAAATTTAGACTTTTGATGATACCTGTTTTTTCAGCATTGAGAGGTGCAAATAATCACATCAAAGAGAACAATAGCGACACACCTGTCTCTGTCGCTTCTGTCCAATTACATGCAACTAAACATTGGGTCTGCCTGCCCTCTTCCTCTCGACTTTGACCTTAAATTATTAACACACTTAAGAGGCTTCAAAGCCGAGCTTCTGTATCTATAACTTCTCCACTGCTAGTGAGCCTAACTCAGCGCTACTTTAAAGGAGCTATACCTGATATTATTTTAATCATTTTAAGAAAAATGGTTTCTACATTTCTATATTATGTGGTAAAGGGGTAAGTCCATAAAAATAAATGACTCATTGACTGCGAATTTTTACGAGTCCAGGCCATTTTAGTTAACGAAAGTGGCTAATTTTTAGCTTTGGCGTGACGCTCTTCTCTGCCAATGGGGTTAACTTCCGTAACTTCCGGATTCCGATCAGCCAGTAAGAGCGTTCCCCTAGGGAATCTGGAAGTTAGAGAAGTTAACCCCATTGGCGGAGAAAGAGAGCATCACGACAAAGCAAAAAAATTAGCCTCTATCGCTAACTAAAATGTCCTGGACTCATACAAATTTGCAATCAATGAGTCATTTATTTTTATGAATTTAAAAGGGTTAAGTCCGTATACTGTGTAGAAACCATTTTTCTTAGAAAGATTAAAATAAGATCAGGTATAGCTCCTTTAAGACACCTGTTTACGAAATATCAACACTGCAAAAAGACATGGAAGGGTGTACGTAGCAGCTGTTAAAAACTAGTGCAATTTGGTGGAAAATGATCTCTTAGATCAGTGTACCATTTATAGTCAAATATAAGAAATCTGTGTCTTATCAGTCATCTGTGTGTGTGTTCTTTTATTCATAAGCTGAACAATCTGCATGCTGTTGAGGAGAGTTGGTGTTAATGAGTTGACCCATTGGGTCAAAGTTTACACACTCTTCCAGTTGAGTTGTCAGTGCAACAGGCCCATTGTGTTTAGGGAGGCATTTGGAGAGGTTGGGCTCAATGTGTGTGCCTGACAGAAAAAAGACGCATTGTTAAGTACATGAGTAATTATATGTGAGAATGCACATGAAAGTTTTTTTTAATGTTGTGTGTGTGTGTGTGTGTGTGTGCAGGAGTATGCCAATATGAACCTCTCCAAGGCCAGTATGACAGTATCCATCTAATCAAGTGTTTGTCAGATCTCCCGGTATGCCTGCCTCATCTACTACATACAGTGGACTGAACAAACGGCCCCCTCACTTTTTGTTGGGGTGTGTACCTCACCTCCATCTTTTTTTTTATTATTATTTAATTTAAGTCTAGAAAAACACAATAAGATCATCTTCTGGGAACAGGTGTGTGTGGACATCAGAGTGTAATATTTTCTACGATAGACACCGTTCTGATGTCTCAGAACATCAGGGCTTTCTTGCAAATTGGTCCACATTCACACCAGTTTAACAAGACCAAAGTGGGAGGGTTTTACTTGAAATAGAAGTAAACAAACAGTTGTGAAATTTGTTCATGAAAGTAGACGGTTATTTCATCAGGCTCCATTATAACAATTTCCCAGAATAAACAATATATTGGGAAATTTCCAAAAGTCAACACTAGCTTGCACAATTGGAGCCTACAGATATTTAAATGGGTTGCTGGTCAATATATCAACGTTCAAGTTTGATGCTAAATGCTCAAGTTTGACTGAAGTTAGCCCATCTTAACTTTATTTTCAACAGGTGCTATGTAGTCAGTTTGGCAATTTTATCAATGGAAGAACCAGTGGGAGAAGGTACTTGGCCAGCTTCTTCTTCACTTGTGGTTGAATTCTGCCCCTTGTAACCCTTTTTGTTGCTTGAGGACCCATCATGCAATCAAGCAGCTCAAAAGATGGGCAGCTGTTTTTTGCAGCCACAGTATTGTTTTTGCTCTGATGTTCAGGTGAACCCAGCCTTTGCCTTCTGACTACAGTACATCACAGTTTGCAAAGGACAAGCGCTACTTGAGAACCAACTTTGCAGGTTCTGATCCAACTCTTTTTTTTCTGTCTGACACTGAACGTGTGAGCCAGTTAGAAGTTGGGTTTGGGATGCAGCACCAGCACAGAGCCCTGCCAGAGGGAAACAGCTGAAGGATAATCTGGTTCAGACCACATGAAGCTGACATGCTGTCCTAATGGGTCGCTGTGATATACCAGGGTATACCCCTGGGTACTTGGTGTATGTTATAAACTTGTGTGTGATACAGCTTGTATTTTTAAAATACAGAACTCATTGTTTTTATTATGTCAAGGACTTTGTGTTGCTCCTTGTATGAATTGTGTTGAATATTAAAATAATGATTTGATTACTGGGATGTAGATATGTTTGTTCCTGAAGATGCACTGTGTGACAGTATATTGGTAAAAACAAAAAAATGAAAAGAAATATTGTGTTGATATATAGATGGGGTACATTTTTTAAAGTTCTTTAGAGCCTATTTTGGATATCAGTGGTACTTTAGTCGGATTTGTTTCCCAGGTTTTCTATTTAAAGAATGATAACACTGTTATTGTGAATGCTTCAGCCACGATAATCATGTGTTGTAAGTCTGACATTGTGACAGCTCTTTATAAGTACGTAAAAAGATCTCATACACAGAGAGCAGAAATAGCGTTGGTTGTTTGTGTTTTCACTTCACACCATTCTTGCAGCAGCCATAAAAAAAACTGTGAACAAATTGTGATCCTGCTGCACCGGGAGTGGTCTGCTTGGAAACACCTCTTCAAAGGAGTTGCTCATATTTTGGTGAGTGGGCTCTGCATTGCTCTGTTTTATTGAGATGTCATGATCTCTGAACGTGCAGCGATGCTTTACCTTCAGAAACTTTTTGATGACTCTACTCGACAGTTCCAACCATTTCTGCTGCATTATCATGATAATTTCAGGTCTCATCTCCCCCCCCCCCACTTTCATATCTGGTAATAATTTTCTGTGGCAGCCCGGTGTTTAGCACGCGTTCCCTCAGATCCATTACCCACAGGCCATTAGGACCTGCTTAGAGTTCAGCTCTGTTTTTATTGAATACTTTTTTACGCCTCTGCGTTTGAAGTGAGCGCCGCTCAGCTGTCATTTCCTGCTGTAAGCGTTTGGAACTCACGACGTGTGTAATTAAGCACTGCGCTGAGTGTCCCATAGAGTGACCGGCCATGCTACAGTGCTGATGTTTAATACCCACAACCAGACACAACGCCTCATTGACAGCGCTATGGTTCACTGCCTGTACAATTACCCTGCAGGATATACTTTGCATCACCTTCTCAGGTGCAAAGTGCATCTGCTTGCTTCTCTTTATGCCCGTCTTAGCTCCGTGTATTTGTCATAGCCAGTTGCAAAGGTTCATTTCATCACAGTGAAGATGCCTAGTCAACTATTATTCTATATAAATAGATACAGCTGCAAAGTTCAGTGTTGTAATTACATTTTGTTAGTGTTTGTGTGGGTGCACACCTGCCCTTTCAACTTCCTTGCATAAAAAAAGGATATGGGTAAACAGAATGCAGGTATAAACAATTGCAATCATGGCACTATTGACATAAAAAAATCACTTTGAAAAAAAAAATATATATAAGTTGACTTGGGAACCAGTTGCTTTTTCTCCCTGGCTTTCATTAAATGAAGACTGGATGAGCGCTCTGGCACATGAATTTCATAGCTCTATGAATTTACTGCGGAGGCCTCGGGCTGAAAGAGACTTTTCAAAAAAAGGTCAAACTAGAGGACTTAAGTAGGTCTGGGTTGTGTGTCACAGCTGGAAGTAAGGCCCTGGGATTTTTAGTGCTTTATGGGCCTGTTGTGAGGCTGATAATGTGCATTGTGGGAGTATATTCTGAGGAGGAAGAGGTTAAAGAGTATGGGAGGAGTTTAGCAGCTTGGCTAAAGAGCTTTAGTGGTGAGCAAATTATTCCAGCGATATTACAAACAGACAGGAGACATATAAGACTATCGAATTAATGAGGCATCAAGATCAGGAAAAATCTGTTGTTTCATGATTGGCAAATATATTTATTAAGGTTTTTTATATTTGCTTTTTGCTGCACACAAAAACCAGAAAACCTATAAACTCCCTCCAATAAGGCCGTAGTGTTTCATAGATTTAACAGTGCATTGTTTCTGTGTCAGCCAGAAGCGAGTGTGTGTAACTGTTTCTGTCATGGCTGACAATTTGATAGTTTTTCACACTTTGCTTTGCCAAGGCCTCCCATTTTTCTCTTCTCCCCATTTCCGCACTAAAGCCAACTGAGGTTTACAAATATTGAGCCTTAATCCTTGGGCCTCAGACAGCAGGGCCCGCTGTGTGGTGCTCAACAAATGACTGAGTGTTCATGGGTGAAATTAGTTCAGGGAGGCCTCTGTTTCCTCTGTATGTTGATATAGGAGCAAATAAAAAGCGGCGTAAACGTGCAGCTCCAGTTCATGAGTACCTCAGAAAGCGATACAGCCACTGAAGTTAGCTTGAAAGGCCACTTAATGTTTAGAATAAGCTCTTATGATGGAAAATTAGCTATTAAATGAACATTATTGGTACCCGGTCCTGAAGAACTGCTGTCACTGAGATTTTTATGCAGTTCTTCATAACTTCTCTCCTACATGAGTGTTTTTCCACACTGTGGTTGTAGTGGATGACACGCAAATGAGTAGCGGGCCCTCTTCATAATTAATGACACTCATGTCACTAATGCAGACCAGAGTAGTAAATAATGTTCTTTGTGTCTGTTAAATGGTCGGGTAATTAAAGCTGAAATTGTCCTTATAGCTTACAGACATTGAAATTCTACCACACAGATACACACACTCAGTCTCCTAAGCTTACAGACACACTACCACCTTCAGCCCATGTTTGTGAGATACCCATTTCCTCCCCCATGTGAAACCATCTGTGGACCTGTATTTTGTTATTTGTTTGATTCAGCCATGGGATTCATGGCAAGGTTGCACACCGGGGGAGTTATGATGTTTTCAGTCTCCTGATACTGTAGGTCCAGAACAATGTGTGCTCCGAAAATAAATATTAATCCATGCGCAGACTTTGTTCCCAGCCAGCCGCTGTGTGTGTATGTGTCTGTGTGTTCTGGTGTATGTTTCAGTTTCTGGATCAGGCCCAGCTCTTGCCCCATTATCTCTCTGTGTCTTTGTATGTGCTGATTTATTTCAACAGTGCTCTTTTGGCCAAGCACTGGGTGCCTCCTCTTTGTCAGCTCCTGTGTGAACGCAGAAGCCTTTGACCACCTTTGACAGTGTGAATATTTTAGCTCCTTTTAATATGCAGCCTGAACTTTTATGTAAAGATGAGGAGCGGGGGGCTGATGGGAGGGGAAGAGAAAGGCAGGGCTTTTTGGGGGTGAGGGGTGTTTCAAGAATTTAAAATGGGTATCAAGCGGCAGAGGGATGAAAATGATTAAATTAGATATGTTTTAAACTTTCTGGATCTCGCAAGGGGAATGAATGCATTTTAAGTGTATTTATTTACTTTGCGTGACCCTGCCACTGTTGCTTTAACTGTGTTTGCCAAGTTTTGCCGTGACATTAGACAGAATTCACAATGAATCATGTCTGCTTCTTAGTATTGGATTTATTTGCCCTCTGGTTATACAAACCTGTTGATTTTATTCTTTTCTTTTTTCTGTTTTTCTGTTACTAAGTTTTAAAAAGTAAAGTAAAAAGTTACTTTAAATCTTAGTTTTAAAGTATTTATACATTTCCATGGAAACACATAGGCAATATGACCAAAAATGGTAAGGTTAAGTAATGAGGACACTCACTGATGCTTGATTTTGATCATGAAGACACACTCAGAGGGAAAAACGCAATTAAGGAGAGGCATATGGACATGAAGATGGAGATCTTTAACACTGAACGAACCACCTTGCTACTGTGGTGCTGCAGTTTTGTCTCCCAGTTCATCTTTGTACCTTACAGGGATTTTAACTGGAGTTTTGTGAAGTACTTTTGTGAAGACAGACAAACTTTCAACAGGTGAAAAGACTTGAGACACCAAACTCTTAGCTGGAAAACATCAGTTGCATCTTACCACTCCTGACATAAATATCAAGGAAAGTAATCTAAACGGGGAAAAAAAACTTTTGAAATAGTTAAAATAGCTTAAACTCTTAAAAACCGCAACACAAATCCCACTATTTTCCATAAGTTACCCAGCTGCTATTTAATAAGTGTGATACTTCTCTTGAAGGACTAATCTAACCAGCGGCAGTGTGCACTGGACAGCCTCCATGCATGTACTGTAATGACAAGAGATTCTTTAGACTATGTTATGAAGCGGTTCTTTTATCTGAAATGGTAAATGTTAAATGGACTGTACTTGTTTAGCGCTTTTCTAGTCATGTGACCACTCAAAGCGCTTTCATTCAGCCATTCACATCCATTTATACAGCACCTATACTGATACATGCTTTGTGCTAAGTATCCATGCACAGTACATTTCAGTGCACCCTGATTGCAAGCTGCTCTTAGCATCGCCCGGTAGGCCGAGTGCTCTG
>JBBDHI010000001.1:27260600-27279248 GCA_037177115.1 Craterocephalus stercusmuscarum
CGCCCCCTCTGGCTCAAGCCGAGTCTGGGGCTCGAACCAGCGACCTTCTTGCTGTGAGGCCACAGTGCTAACCACTACGCCACTAATTCCAGTACAGGTGGAGAATTTCTTTTGGTGGAACTCCACTATAAAGACACCTTGAACTCATCAGATCTGTTTGACTCCCTGATGAAGGTCAGTGGGCTGAAATGCAATGTTTTTTCTAAAGGTCACTATGACTATGCCATAGAAATAAAGGGCTTTTAGTTCTTTTTAAAGCAGAGTGCCTTGGAGGTCTGTGTGCTATCTACATAATATCATCTGTTGTGTTTTTTTGTATCTATTTTAACCCATAATATTCTTGTGTTTGATTTCTACTAGACCCATTTTCCCTCATTTCCATTTCACCCTACCTGGCTTAAACTGCTCCATGAGTGTGTCTTCACATGAACTGAAGAGTCCAATAGGTACATGCTTTCTTACAACATGTTTATCCTTTCTAAATACCAGTTTCTATGTTAGAATGTCTGCATCTGGTTAAAGGACTTTGTCCTAAAAGCCTGATTTCTTTTTGCTTGCACTAAACAAAGCCTCACATATAGTGCAGATAGAAAGAAATCACTGTGACATGAGTTTTAATCATTCGTTGAAGAGGCATGTACTGGTACAGTACTGACTCCTCTGACTTTGCTTACCCTTGGCAAGCTTTCTGCGCCCTATGATCCAACATCTGAAGAGCTGATAAAAACCCTTCAGTTGCCTCAAAGCAGCTGTGAGGCTTAACATTGTCAAAAAGGGGTTTTTATTTCCCTACCGTTTCGACCTCCTGTGTATATTTTATTGAGCTGTTCTCATCCCACAGCAGCGCGCCGCAGCCATAAGCTGCTGAAAATGTATTTCGAAGCTCATTAACACAGGACGGGCATGCTTGGAACATGTAGCATCCTTTTTCAGAGACACTTGTGAAAGACTGAGAGAGGGCCATGGTGAAGGGATCAGAAATCGTTGTTTTTGATATTCAGAGCTTTTCATCTTTCTTCTTTTGCTACAACACCACATGAGAGGATTAGGAAAGTTAATGAATTATCCTCACAGGGGCCAAGACAGTGTGTGTAAGCTGCATTATCCCACGTCTCATAATATGGAGCTGTTTGAATTTATTGAACTGAGGGCTGAATTTTCCCACACTGATCTGACCCAGTTCGAGATTATACCCGGTCCCCTTTCTCTATGCTCAAGATGACAATCTGAAGGTCTTTGCATCTTTGTAAGTCTGAAACATTATCAAACTCAACCAGGCATGAAAGTTGACTACAGAGAGTGAAGCTTTTCCAGTACTCTGCAAACTGTTTCTGATTGAATCAGGTGTGTCTTTGTGTGTACTTGTGGTCGATCCCCTGGGCAACTAATGCTGGAGATTATATGATCCCAAACTTCTCATAAGTGACAACAGTCCACAGAAGTGAAATATCACTTTAAGATGTCTCCTTTTGCCATTGGCGTCTGTTTGCACTGCTCCCAGAGCAGCCCAATATCAAATGCACCAGCACAAATGATAATAACACAGCAAGACCTTTCTATTTTTCCAAATTAGGTTGAGCTTGAGATCTGTGCCCTTGAGGCCAGCACTGTGACTCCTATTGTTCCCCAAAGATTTTTCTCTTCAGTTTTCTATCATATAAGGCAAATATCAAAAATGTGATTTGAATCTTGGAAAAAATGAAAGCTTGAAGGGCACCAGAAGGAGTGTAGTGCGGTGGGTGACAACATACCCCTCGTTTGAACACTCTTTCACCAGCATCGATTAAGTCTGTTTTGCTCACTGTCAGCTGGCTGCATAGCAAGTCAAACCCTGGGGATTCTGCTCCCAGAGTCACTGAGCTGCAGACCAAACCGCCCCAGAGGTTAATTGAAGTCTCTCAAGTGACTCAAGTGCCCTCTCTTTAATGGGTCAACCCATAAAATGCTGGATTTCTCAAAAGCGATGGGAAAAAAATGTATCCTCTTATGGGCCTTTATTCTCATCATTTCTGGTGTTGAGAGGGGAACTCAGAAGACCGGGCCTAGAAGCACTCAACTTGCTAAGCTTGTTCAACAAAAGAAACATCTTGAGCTGAGCTAGACTCGTAATGATAATATGGTTCATTCTTGTTTCCTGTTATTCTACTTTTAAAGAATCTCTTCCTGATAACAGCCAAGTGGATTGTGCTCAGCATAAAGCTGAGCTTGGGAAAAAGTGAATTCCTTGGAAACTAGGGAAAAAATCACCAGAGCACGATAATTTGCATTCTAGATGAAACATGTTTGTAATTTGAACACACTTTAAATTTTTTTAAGTATAATAAAATAAGTTGTCTTCACTAAAACTGCCACCAGGGCTCGTCTTAGATTAGGATTATCTGTCCACATTTCAAAATGTGTACAGTAAACACCTCAAAACCTCACTGACTGACATGTTGTCTTTAACAGATATTGTTTTTTTTGTGCAATCAGAGCTCCTGTCTAATATCTAATATTGTCAGTAAAACCTTATTCATAAAGCACTTTTCATACAAAACAAATTTTTCTACAAAGTGTCTCATTAATATGTACAGTAAAGGCATGAATGCTAACACAGAGTTTTATGTGTCATTTTCACCCACACTAAACCTCAACTTGTCAATTTTAAATTTTTTGTTTGACTAACACAATAACCTTTTCTGACATCATCTAAATGCAATAAATGCCAGTTCTGCAAAAAATGTAATGGTGGGCCAGGTCGGGGAACTATTTGGGAAAAAGGTGATGGTAATGACACTTTTCTTCATCTTCTTTTTTTTAATG
This sequence comes from Craterocephalus stercusmuscarum, assembly GCA_037177115.1. Taxonomy (NCBI): domain Eukaryota; kingdom Metazoa; phylum Chordata; class Actinopteri; order Atheriniformes; family Atherinidae; genus Craterocephalus; species Craterocephalus stercusmuscarum. The sequence goes on from JBBDHI010000001.1 coordinate 27,263,403, forward strand.
GGTGGGGGGTGGTGGGGTAGATCTCAGCAGATAATGAACTGATTATTACCACAGAAATTATTATTTACAAGTAAAGCAAAATTGGTCAAATCCAAGATATTTTTATCAACAGTTGTTTACCCTGCACGGTATAGCCTTGGCCTTAATCCCTGCTGCACAAACAATTTTACATCATTGATAACAAGAAAAACTTGCTTTGGGCCAAATGACAAATGACATTCTTTCCCTTAATTTCACAGAGGTCACATCTGCTGGTTTTCTGACTTCTACATCCTCTTCATAAAATGTAAATAGTTGGGCCAAACAAATATAATCATCCATGTAGTCAGATGGAGGAATGATGCTGTATGAATGCAGTGTTATGGTCGAGAGCACAGCAGTATTGGTGGTTGATGTAGAACAACATGTACATTACATGCTGTGTTCACTTGCACTTGGGCATCTGAGGTTTGCTTTGGTAATATTCAGTTTCCACAACATATTTGCTAGAATTATTAGATTGTCTTTTCTCCTAAATGATCCTGTCATTTAATTTTTTTCAGCAAAAACTGCAGTCTTTGGGGCTCATGACCAAGGTGCTGACCCTCAAACAGTGGAGCCCAGCTACACTGCAGCTATGAGATTACCGGAATACAGCTTCATCAGCAACAGTGTGTTCACTTGTGTTGACACATTTACAACCACTCAACCATCTATCAGTTACAGTCAACAGAGATTACCCTTCCTACACTGAATCAGAGGAATCTACAAATTAAATCTTTAAACCTCTTTAAAAACTAATTTACTTAATGCCATACAATACAATTAAAAGCTCTTTCTGCAATTATGTTAGGCCAGTGATTATCAAGTTCCATGACTTACCGCACTGTGCTGTCAGAGTGCCCTTATGTGTGCTCGCTTTGTCTGTGCGAGTTTTGTGTGGACGTAGTAATTTGTTGCGCAAGGATGTTTTGCAAGAGCACATGTGTGTATGTGTGTTTTTGGTGGGGTGTTAGAGAAAAACAAGATGGTGAGAGATGATGTTATTGGACTGCGCTCAGAATGCCTTCCTTGCATCTCTGTCATTGGTTGGAAGATAATCTTGCCATCGATTTGTAAAAATGCTTGAAGATGAAATGAGTGTCTCTCGTCCCACTTAATCAAAAGGGAGTATTGATCAGGTTTCTAATGAAGGATCATTTAGATAGGGTGGAGAAGAAAAGGCAGGCGTATCATATCATGTCAGGGAGTAATAGGATGTCTTTATCTGAAGATTCCCGGACATTGGTAAAAGCGTGCTGTCCATATCTTTAGAATACAAACCTGCATCACTGTCTCATTACCTGACGTTATTCACTTAAAGGCATATTACAGATTTTAAATGAAGGACATGCTATGGACATTTCACTGATGGCATTTGATGAATATAATGTATAAATACACATACACACAGATATATATATATATATATATACATATATATATATGTAAACAGTAATTATGGTCTATTGACATGTTCCCTTTTTAATGTGCATGTTTTATAATTATTTCTCACAACACTGTCAAAAGTGACAGTTTTTCCCTTTCAAAGTTCCTTCTTTGTTTATTTAATTAAATGTAAATAGACATGAAGAGGCTCAGCTCGTTTTTCTAAAGTCAACAGACTTTTTTTGTCGCAACAGCCTCAGTTGTCAGATTGTGAGTGCTAAATGATATTACATCAATCCAACTATAACACAAGCAAATGTATTATTTATTATCAGTACGTAGAAATGAACATACCTGAACATTGACCAAGCTTTTTTAATCTTCATATTTTCATTTTGATTCTTCAGTTTCAAGAGAAACATTTTTATCCTTGAAACTAATGCACCACAGAAAGTAGTTACACTTTTCCTTTTTATATCTATGCACAGTTATTCATTCTGTTTCTGCTTTCCTCAAAAAGCCAAGTCCAACTCAATTTATTTTTGGTACCAATTTGTGCCAAAAACATGTCCTTGGCTTTATTCCAGCCATACAGGAGCATTACTTTTTTTTCTTTTCATACAAGCGTAAAACCTTCTTGTCACTTGTTGATCTTTGGCGGCACTTGATTAGACATAATTGTCAATTTAACTAACTAATTGGTCAAAAGTTTAATAGGAAGCCAAAGTGGCCAGATTATTTATATTTTGCAGGGTCCTTTTTCACATTTTAGTTAATCTGTGTTGCCTAAATAAAAACCTTTTTTTCCCTTTATGTAACTTTATTGGGTTTGCATGAGGATGGAGAGTCACCCAAACTTTCGCAGAATTTTTGCATACATCAAGTTACTCTGTTCTCTCCCCACAGTCTTCGATGCTGCAACACAAATCCCATGTAAACTTATTTGAGGCTGAGATAGAGCAATTTTTAGCTTATTTGAAATTCTAAACAGACACTTTTACCATGTACACGTAAAGTTTAATGACTTTAGGGCTGCTCTCTAACCATCTGGTGGCATAGATAGAAAATATATCAATCAGTGGCCAAAGCCACAAATGGGAGTGTTTCAGTCTCCATCAAGAGTATGTCCTAACTGAAGGACTTAATGCTGAGTTCCAGTTTTCTGTTTAGATCCAATTTATTTGCATGGTTCTTCACATTGTAATTTAAATCAGACCAACATTAGATTCCATTGTGAACAGACTACAGCCCCGAAGTGATTTGCATGTGCAGAAGACATGACAAGACACACAACATGCAGTGTTTTACACACCCCGCCACTGGCACATAATTGTGACGTTGTTTTCACTTCACTGATATAAACATCAGATCAAACATGACCATTTAGACAGAGGATGCTTTGGGAAACATCAGATATTTACATACAGTAGGTGTAGTGTAGATAAAACACTGATTACTCACATGTACTTTGTACAACTTAAAAGGATATCCCTTTAAAGCAAAACTACATCAATTTCTGATCTTAAAACTCTATTCTTCTGAATGGTTTTAGTGGTACACTAATATTTATTATATAGGTTCCAGGAGCGAAAGTTGCCCTGCAGCCTCCTCAGTCTAAGAAACTGCACTTTTTTGGCATGGAACACCACTTTTTAGAGCCAAATGGTAATTGGACTGTACTTGTACAGTACTTTTCTGGTCATATGACCAAATAAAGCACTTTGACCCTACATGCCACAGTCACCCATTCACACACAAACTCACACAGCACTTACATTGAATCATATTAAGTGTAACTTCACACATTCCTACCCCAAAAGGCACATCAGGAGGCACAGTTCTGTGTTTTGCCCAAGGACACTTCAACCTGTTGTCCAGAGATGTTGGGAATGCTGATATGTAAACATCTTCTTGTAGATGCAAAAAAAAACAAAGTCATGAATCTTTTAACATACAGTACAGTGTAAGATCTGTAACTGACTCCAAATAATACTAATACATACAAAATATTTTAGCTGATAAATCAAATATTGTTTAGATTTTCTCTATTTGAGAAAATCATCCTTTCTAATTATTTTTTCCATGATCCACACATATGTCTCTTCAGATTAGTGCATCTCAACTGTTCCTTCTGCTTGCCACATCAGCTAATCGCCCCCCCCACATTCACAAACTCTGATCACCTGATTCCTCTCTGCTCATCAGGCCCTTCAGATGACCATCTCCAAACCTCCTACTGCTATTTTGCCAATATGTCTTTGTACTTTATCCTTCAGGTCTTCTGCATCAGTACTTATGTCTTGTTTGTTTTACCTTTCCTGTTTCTTAGACTCTGTCTGTTTGCTTGACTGGCTTCTGCAACTGTGACACTACTTTTACAACCAGCTTTTGGGCCCTTTGAGAAGGGCCTTGATAAATAAAATTTAGATTTCTGCAGTTTTTTTCATATCCAGGTGGCAATTTTAAAAATAGAACATAGACCGTATGAAATGATGCATCAAGCATAAATAAATTTCTAAAAACGAGGCTAATTGATGTAGGTGATAATACTATGTAATCAAAGAATTTATAAGATAGGTTTAGGGACTTTCAGTGGGACAGAGAGTCAGTACGGTATGTGCATTTTTTTTTACCTATATTGCAAAGGCACAAGGGTTACAGGTCAGTGCCGCTCTCTTGAACGACACTGAAGGTGGAACCATGAATTGAAGACAGTCATTAACAGTCTGGACCTGTGCAGACATGAAATAGAGTTCTTGGCAGGAAAGTGACCATTACACAGAGTAAACTGAGTCATGTCCCTCTAACAAAAGAGGGTTATGGACTCTGCTTCTTTTTTGTTTGTTTCTAAGAGCCTCTCACGTGTCCTTCTATCCCTAGAACTGGCGTTCTTATGCAAAGTTTAAATCCGTAATGCATTTCCCATAAAGGCTGAAAGTGCCCAATCACACCTAATGGCAGCATGTTAAAACACAGTGCGCGCAGCCTCCAGGGGTCCATATACAACTCAAAGTGCATTGACCACTGTGACTGCATATAGAAGGGCACTGTGCTGTGATCAAAAGACAGCAGCAGGGCCGTCGGGGATGGGAACGCAGAATCAACCCTCATTATGGCTGTGAGACGTCCATTTGAGAATTTTTAATATGTGTATCCTATTAGGCAGTTTAAGTGCTTTTTGATAATTGTGCTTTGTACTTTTACAGCACTTCAGTCTATTCCCTGTTCAATTTCCTCTTTTATCGGACGTTTGAAATATTGATCTCTGACAGATAAAAGCAAACACCATAATCTCACGCGGGTGAGCTGGAGAGTGAGTGAACGCACAGTGTGAGGGAAATACACCAGGGACCAGTCTCCTCGCCAACCACTCTCTGTTTTATTGCCTTTATTCGTCAACAGAATTTGCTTACTGCTTTGGGATGTTTATGTAAAGCACCTGCAGTCTGATAGGTGGTTGATATGACCATCTCTCCTGGTGACCCCCCCTTCCCCGGCTCCCTCAAATCCAGTTTCTCCTCCAGCTCACCCGTCTCCTCCCCCTTCCATCAACCCCCCTTGACATTTTGCAAAATGCAGCACAGGGGCTCCCGAGGTGCTACCGATGATTGCCGCTGCTTAAACTGCTGTCAGCGCTGTCGGGATAACAGTGATTTATCTCCATAGCACTTTATGGAAGTTAGTGTTTTCTGTTAACCTGAGCACTGAAATGCTGCATGCTGCTGGCTTGCAGTCACATTTACCTGAATCAATCACATCTTGATTTTTCCATAAAAGAAAACCCTCTGTAAATAACAGTGGAGCTATTGGCGCATTGAATACACTAAGCTCAGGAGCAGCCGTGCCGAGCTGTGGCTGATCCGCAGATATCATTGTTACCTATTTCCAATATCCTCGCGCCAAAGCAGGGATTTGATGCTTCGACTTGTGCGCATAAATTCTTCAAATGGAGCAACACTTAATACCAGAACTGCCAAGAGACAAGCATGAAAAAGTTTCAAATCGCAATCTTGCAGCGGTGAAACAATAATGCATATTGATTGTGTATGAAGTGCTGTGTTCTTTGGTCTGAGTTGAATCTGTTCAGTTTTGGATGACAGGTCCCTCTTGAGATAATAAGGGTTGTTTTGATGTTTAAAGCATTGCTAATCTCCTAAAGCCTTGGGCTACTCATCCCACTGCATATGTGCCGGCCTGTCAGTTTGAGTAGGGATGCAGGAGGATGGTCCTCTGAGCAAATGAATTTTTTTCTTGTTTTTCCCGTTTAGCTTTGCAGACACTATTTGAGATTTACTGCAAACATTTGACCAACGGCCTGGTGTATTGACTGCGTTTGACAAGCGTAATCCTTTTCTTCTTTCCAGTCACTTCCATTCTGCGATCAATCAGAGCATCAATGCCCTGCAGACTGCTATGAAGTGCAGAGTGTTCGATCATGAGCCAGGCACCTTGTGGACTTTCACTATAATATAGTGATTGATTCATCTTCAAAGATATCTTAAGTGGTTGGCTGGGCAAGGTGTATAATGTGTTTTGTTGACTGCAGCTTTCCTTTTACCCAGCTTGCAATCCTTTAAAACAGCCGCACAAGCACATGCACACGCATCCAAACTCAACCCGAGACATCACTTTTTATGGGATTCATTCCCACATGCCTGTTAAATTTCTCTTGCGGGACAGAAGTTTGATTTAAAAAACGTTAAAGTGTCAAACAATGTACAAACAGACACATTTGAATCCATTTGAAATTTTATGGTGACCATCCTTTTTGGAAATTGCAAATCTGAAATTCAATCACAAATTGAAAACTGTTGGGAGTAATCTGGCAGTAACCCTGTAGTTTAAAGGAAAGTTGCAGCAGCCCTATATTTTGACCAAACATGGAATGAGACCAAATAATAGCGTTTAAAGTTTCAACGGGTGGCCAGAGCAAATCTGTAGGTCTGCAATACCTTTTATGTCCACTTGAGTTAGTGTGTGTGCTCAGATTTGATTTACCTATTTCAGCTACTGTGATCCTCACAGTGAGCTGGAGAGAAATACCACAGCCGTGTTTGCAGCACCCAAAGAGCTGCTATTACTTTATGTCTTCTTCACCTATTGATAGTCGGGGGGTTGAAAGGTCCAGAAAGTGAATATGCTTTCTTGAAGGGTCAACAACCTTTTTGTTATCTAAGAAAAAATAAATCATGAGTCATGAACAAATGAAGACAGGTTTGAACTCAAACAATACAGTGAACACTTGTTCTGACTGATTCGTTCATGTTTGTCTGGAAGAGCGTGTGTGTCGAGGTGCTATGGTGGGGGCATTACAGAAGTATTAAAGGAAGTGTAGTAATTACAGCAGAGGCAGTGTCAGTGACCTCTAGATTGCACTATCTTGTCTCCTTTGTGCCTCCCTTTGCAGCCCGCTTCATTGAGTGAAATTGTATCTTTTCACTTTGGCTCTCTTAAAAATGTGCATGGTATTGGAAGCCAGTGAGGCATGAAGGTTTTTTTTTTTCTTCTTTTTTTAAGCCTTTTCTGAACCCCCTTGCCACCTCCCCCAGCTGCCCCTCTCCTCCATCCCCACTGCCTTACTGGGAGGTATTTCATGAACAGCTGGGTCCCGGGAGAGGAGAGGTTAGTGAAAGAGGCGCTCTGTGTATAATTCAATGATTATCAGGTGTGTGTGTGTGTGTGTGGGTGTGTGTGTGTGTCTATATATGTGTGTGGCCCTCCCCCTCCTATTGGCAGGTGTCAGGTGACAGGCAGGCCATGTCAGTGTCTGTCAGCTGGCTTTCTATTGGAACAGTCACACTGTTCACAACATTACCATAAGCTGATGAAGAAGGCTCAGGCCCGTCTTAACACACGCCCTATGATCTGAAGCTCAGATGTCACATGGGACACTCAGACTCTGTCAATGCCACAGCGCCTAAATCTCAACACCATTTTTTCTTTTACTATGTTTTGATCTCTGGTTCACCTCAAACTAGTATTATCCAACACAGAAAGCAGAATTTACCCTAAATGAACGGGCATCGTGTTCTTAGTCTGTGACAAAAACGAAAGCAGAATGAAGTTGTTGCGTGCTTGTTTCCTGTTTTCTAAACCAGCTGAGGCGGATGGCTGTTTTTCCTGAGTCCGGTTCTGCTGGAGGTTCCCTCAGAGGTGTTCTCTCCGCTGTTGCCTGTCACGACATCTATGCAGAAGACAGGGGAATAATTCAAATCAAGAAGACTCAGTTTAATTTGCTGGTTTGAGTAGCGGGGTAACTTTTCTGAAATAGCATTGTGTGAGCATAACTATAGTACAGAACAGGACGAATCTGGATTATGCAGAATTTGATTTAATTGGATTATAGTTGGATTACAGTAAATTGGATTATAACTGGATTTAACTGGACTGTATCAGCGCTGTGAGATTAGCTCTGTTGTGAATTAGTGTCATAAAAATAAGACAGTAAGGTTGCAAGGTTACTTTTAAAACCTTAAGCTGAAGTTCATCAGACACTGTTGATTTAGCAGTGATCAATCGTGCATGTTTAGGTTATTTTACAAACATACGTTACTCAAATTCATGATTGCAGAGAAGGCCTGACTGAGACCAGCGCTGCAGCAAATAGTCACTTGTTTGTCGACTTACAGAAAATTAGCCAGCAAATATTTCAGAAATAAGTTAATTATTGTAATCCTTTTGCTAATTCTGGCAGATTTTTGGCCTTGAGTCTGGGTAAAGTTGACTATCCATATTCAGAAAAATTGTCATTAAATGTGGTCTGCATTTTTTTAATACTGCGAGTCATCTAATCCAAATTATAGATATAAATCTGTCACGTAAGTACCAAGTACCCCAAATTAGACCCAAATATGTCTGCCTTCTGAGACGGATTAAATATGATCTAGTCAGGGTAAACATCCATATTGTATCTAACTGTGACTTCCTGACCTGCAGCTTAACATGTATTAGCCTCCTGCATCTGTTTACCACAACTCCACATGCTTGATAATTTTGAATAAACACTGAAGCAGTCTGCCCATTACCAGCTTCAGTAATGGACAAATTGGGTCAGGGGTGATTCAAAGATGGTCTCGCATTTGTGCTACCTTTAGCATGCTAATTGCTATTCTCCTCCTCAGTGGGGATCCTGTTTGAGATGGAGGGGGACAAGTGAACTCTGCTCCAACCCTGAAGCCGCTCCTCCCGGCTGCATTGTCAACACGCTGAGCCATGAGGGAGACAGGAAAGCTGACATCAATGCAAGCCAGAACTCTATAAACCCGACTTCTTTCCTTTTATTTCTCCTACTATGTGCAGCTGCTGATCGTTTACAGAGAGAACCACAAAGTTAATGTTAAAGTCATGCAACAAATTTGAAAAGAGATGTTTTGAATTTCATGAAGCATTATATATTATGCAGTTTCAAGCGATTTGATTAGCACAAATACTCAAATTCTGAGTCAAAATCTATACATTGTGTTCCAACATCTCATATAAATGCTATTAAATAAATTTAACAAAGTCTTTTTCAGATACAGAAGCAAACGCAAACCATAAATCACTGTCTATTTGTTCAAAAAAGCATTCGGCTCTTTTTAAGCCAAACGATCCAAACAAATAAGATTTTTTTTTCACAAAGTTTTAATGAGCGTATGTCTAATGGCAGCTCTGATCGATAGCATTAGCTGCGACCAAATACATAAAAAAAGGAATCAATGCTAATAAAGTGAGCTCAGCCTCAGAAGAAAGCCTCTGCCTGTTCCACTCACCTCCAGATGGGCTGTCTTCCTTGTCCAGCTCTTTGTGAAACATGGCTGAATATCTGTGACAAGCAGGTCTAGGTTAGGGATCAGATCTATTAACAATTATTAATCATCAGGTTCCAGAGAAACTTCAACAGCTGAAAACAATGAGAAAAGCTATTTATCAAATGATAAAAGGGAAGCTCATATAAAACAAAATATATAGAAAACTGAAAGACTCAGATAAAACCAAAGCAACAAATAAAAGCATTTAAGAAGCAAAGCAAGTGAGTGTTAAATATAATGTGAACTGAGTTCAATCTGCTTCTTGTGGTGTTTAATTTATTTAAAGTGCGTATCGCTCCAGTCTGCATACCTGGGCTCACCTCCACACTGTCTCACTCTCTTAAGTCTCAAGCACCTGTTAAACTGTGAGGACACTTGACTGCTTCAGTGTGCTCTCACGAGAATCTTGACATAGTTTGGCTGTAAAAGCATGTCTGTTTTCACTGCCAGAAAAAAAATAAAAAATTGTTTTATTTTCAGACTGAGCCATGCATGTATGAAAAGTGGAGTTTATTCTATGTTACTGATATAAAGCCGAGGTAGATATGTTTATTTAGGTGTGTGGGTTTACCAGTTTCTGAAAACTTTCAAAATAAACTGAATTAAATCTTATGTAATGTTTTTTTTTTTAGTTGTGTGTAGTTCAGGCCGTCCAGGTTCTGGCCATAGAGGTCAGGTAACACAAGGTCTGTTTGATTTAATCTACATTCATGGAATAAATGCTCATGGAAATTGAATGAACCCTACCCTTCTTTATTTATTTTTTGTCATAGTGAAACTTGTGATTCAGATTAACCTGAGACCAAACTTGTGTTTTAATACACAAACATGCTTGTGGGTTTTGCTCAAACTTTCCTTTCATCACACATGAATTGAGATTAACCTTTGAATGAAATCACTGTGTGCTGTATTTATGGAAGATTTATGTTTTACAAAAAATGGTATGGTAAAATCCATGTCATATTATCACCATGGAGAGAAAAGTGTTGTTTCCAACACTTGTAAACTCAAAATCAGATACGTGTCAGCACAGCCTAAAAGCATAAAATAAAGTAGCCTCAATATTATTTGTCATTGGGACACGTTAACTTATTTGATTTTCTTGTATTTATGTAGACTCTGCCAGATTACAGTTTGTGATCTGGAGCACAGCGCCCCACAGTGGTCGGGTCTCATCTCTGCTCCAAACTGTGCTCTGAGGACGACAGCACATTTACATAAAGGTGCAAGCACTTTGCGTCTGTGATCATCAGCACTGTTTATCGTTTGATCAGCTATGATTGATGCTCTGTTAATACAAATTTAACTTAGCGTGTTTTCCCTGCCAAGGGACCCATGAAGAGGTTCAATTACAGAGCAATCTCATTAATTCGAGAGCTTGTTACAGAGAGAGGACAGCGGGCTTTTTTAAATTCTGGAATGCAGATGTGTAAGGGACATAATTAGTAGATAAGAGTCCTAATTGGATCCTGCTGTGTGGCTGCAGAGGGTGTAGCCCTTGCTATGTTTTACAAGTTCCACGGTGTGGAAGTACACTTTTTTATAACCTGCTCACACACATGCACCATCCGTCACACACAAAGAGGGAGGGAGTCCCTCGCAGCTCTTTTGTCTCGCTGGCAAATGATTGCCACTGCAGAGGTTTGATATTTGACTAACTTTTTCCTTTGTGTGACGGTTTTAAAAGAGGTGAAGCATCAGTGTGAAAAGGAATATTAAAGAATATAATGGAAACATTTGCTTGAAATTCAAGCCTGATGTGTTATAAACTGTTTAGCTGGGCTTTTTTTTTAGGTTAAAGTTGAACACAGTAATAGACAAGCCAGTGCAGAGGCTTCTTTTTCTTTTGGCTAACAAGAATGCAGGGTGAAAAACATCAAACAGTCCTGTGTGCCTGTTTCACAGCACTGTTGTAATGTTTTATGACATGGGTTCTTTTTCCTGGACTTGTCTCGCAGGCCGTGTAAAATGTCAGCTAGGTGGAGGGCTGAGAGGGGTATATCAAAAGGCAGACCACCCCCTGGTCCAGAACACAGATCCAGCTTCATTGCTCTCGTTAGACGGCCGTGTTATTCAAGCATGCCTGTCTCTTGGCCTCTGTGGGGGAACCTGCAGTGTAGTTAAGGGTGAAGCAACCGCACGGCATTCTCCTCTCTCTGAAGACAGATACGAGCCTGACAGCAGTCATCGTGGTGGTCCGCCCACGTCTGGAACTCCTATGCACACCCCCCTTTCTGTCAGGAGTGAGCGCTGTGCAGCCGACTGAAGGTGCAGGCCTAGAAGTGGCACAGTGGGGCCGACAGGCATGAGCAGGAGGGAGGAGGAGGCTGTCGGAGGTGGGGGGAGATAACCCCAGCACAGGGCGGCGGATCTCTCCCAGCTGTGCCCATCTGAGGGGAAAAGCAGCCCAGAGGAAGCTCCATTAGTTCCAGGGCAGCGCCGGGGCCTGATGGCTGAATGCGGCAGCAGAGCAGAAACACACTCCGCCTCTTCCAGCATCCACCACCCTCAACACCCAATTACTTCTCTGGGAAAGACGTCTATAGACAATGCACATGGCCTGTGGAGCACTGATTTATACTCAGTTTACACACTTTTTTTCTTGTTTTGTTCCTTGTAAGCTTTTAAAAGGGAAGCAGTGGAAATGTACATCTTACTTCTGGTGTGGCATTGAGAGCTACTTACTGCACATTTCCCGTATATGTAGGCTGCAGACGCCAGAGTCAAGTTTGTATTTTACTATTTTTCTTTCTTTTTCATTTAGTAGCAAAGACTCTTCATAATTGAACCCAATAAATGATCACCTGAGTAAAATAATTTTGCTGAAGCGTTTGAACAGAGGATTGTGTTAACATCAAAGTCAGACATGCTCCCAAGCCCCTCCTCCCCATACCGAGCGCTTCAGCAGGGGGTTGATCCATTTCATGAAGCAGAAATGTCTCAGTTTTCATTTCATCTCTTTTTAAAATGAGAGAGAGGGCAAGGAACAACTCAGAGAGCAAATGGGGGGTCTTATCCCTGAGCTGCCTCCTGATCCATATCTCTGTTAATTACTGATGTAGTTTACCTCTCACACACCAGCCCTTTCAGTCAGGCTACTTCCCCCATAAAAGTGGACAGATTTGTGTCAGCTCTGTGGCCTCTGTGTGACATGAACAACTCGTGTCTTGCATCTATCTGCTCACTCCTGAGATATTGCCGCAGTATTTTTTCATGTGACGCGGACATTTGAGAGCCTGTTTTCTCCCGACTGAAGTTTAGATTCTCAGTTCATCGCTTTCATCCACATGTTGGAGATTTATTCTTATTTTGTTTTTTGGAGAAACACACTGAACTTAACGAGCTGTTTAAGAACATGCAACCAGGGTCGTGTTCTTATGATAAATATCTTCATGGGTCAACCTCTTACGTTGCTTTGAAGGCATGACACTTCGGCCACTTCCCCCCTTCCTTTAGGTTTTATACGTCTGCCTCCCCCCTGTTTTTGTTGTGGATGCCACCTACTTTGGTGTTGAGTCTGCGTCTCCATGTGAGCGCAGTTTGGCCGTGTTTGTTTATGTGTCTCGTAAGTCTTGGTCAAGCAATCTTGGCCTGGTCTCCCGCTGCGCTGCCTGTCATTCTTGCATCCATTGACATTCAGACAGAGCAGCTGTGCCGCTTCATGTTTTTCAATTAGACATCACTTCAAACCAGCCTGTTTGGAATTTAATGGGCTCACCTTCCCTGTTTCCACATCCTGGAAGCACTGGGAATAACATCTTAAGGATGGAAGAATAAGATGCTGCATCATCAAATGTAAGAGCTAAAATGATTGCTGTGGGGATGGTACTGTCTGTTTATGAAAAGAAAAAGTTTCTACTTATATCAACAGGTGTTCCCTGTGGGCTTTAAGGGGGTGAGGGATGCAAAGCAGCCAGCAGTGCGACTACATAACCTAAAAGGCTTGCATTTTTCCAATCACAACAGAGGTGTCATTAATGTCCCCGTCACCAGGCGTGACCTGGACCCAGACTGAGCCCTGAGGAGACGCGCTATTGATCCGAACAGCCAAGAAAGCCAGCTGCCATTAAAGCCATGACAGTGGAACTGTACGGCATCGATCGGAAGCGCCGGGGCCACACCATATTATTTATAGAGGAGAGCTCCATCCTCTACTCTCTTATGTCTGATAATTGATGGCAAGTGGGGCCTTGCTTCCTACCCTGACCCTGACAAACTGAAAGTCAGATGGATTACATCTAACACAATTATGATTGATATTATCAGATTACGCCATGCACGACAAGGCATGCTGGCTGAGCAGAGCTGAGGTATTCACTCTTTCAGGATGTCTGGCTTAATTCATCCAGTGGGAAAAATGGTGAGTCTGCGGTGAGTGGGGTAAAGGTGCATGTGGCTGTGGAAAAAAAAACAAAACAAAAAAAAACAACAGCTAATGAGCTACTGCATGTATGAGAGGTTCCAATGAGTAAGAAAAATGTCTGTAATATATCCTACAAGGCAGTGGTCCCAGAAAAATCTAAAGATTAGGTAAAACCAGCATGTTACATCTGCTTCATACCCATGTATTTTAGAGTTTCCACCTGGTTTGAAGACAGAATGATTACAATTCCAGCTCTTCCTCAGAGGGGGAGATAATATCCTGACACTTACCTTTGTTTGACTCTAGTAAATTAATATGTTTGCTGAAATTAAAGTCGGTGCATCCCTTCATTGATTTATTTCCACCACATTTATATGACTCCCCAAGCGTAACGATTGGATTGAGCGCTTCACATTTTCTTCCGACTCGATGCGTTAACATTGTTTAATGGTTTTGTGGTATTCCTTTTCCTTTGGGGAAAAAACCAACAACAACAAAAAACACATCACCTCTGTCATGAGAGATGTATTTAAATAATTAGGTCAGAAACTCTTTCATCTTTAATATAATTTTCTGAAGCTACTTTCTCAGCCTGAAAAGAATAAAGATATTGTAGATTTTGCTATAATAATATTAGCTAAAACTGGAGACACAGCCTGTGAAAGAAGGAGCTGGCAGATCCTTAAACTGACACTGTCCTTAAACAATTATCTATGTCCCTCATATGTTTTCATGCATGTGTGTGCAGGCTTGTCCCTGCTCATTCGCTGTACTATGAAACCTCTATTGTAGATAAGGCAGGGTGAAAGTGGCACAGAGCGGCAGCAGTGCACAGCACAGACCCTTCCTGTCCCATCAATGACCAACATACCGCTCTCAATCCATTTCTTTATACACTATTATTATGAGGTTCACTAGCATTTTTCCCCCTAATCCAATTACTCTGAACGACTATAATGCGATTTAGACATTGTTTATTATTCAATTACAGGACATATCTTTCCTTCTCAAACATGCAACGCTTGCCCTTAAAGCCTCTTTTTATGGCTCAAAAAGTTTCTGCGTTCTGTGGAGCTCATCGTGGCGGGGAATTAAATTAACATGACAGAAGGGGTAGCTCCTTATGAGGCTTAAACTGTAACGACAAGCCCGTTAAAATTCATTTTCCACTCTGATTGGATTTAGTGTATTCATCATTGCTTCACAGATATGTCTGTGCTTCATTCATATTTGAGAGAACAAAAAACATAAATCTCACAAATTGGTTCCTGTCGCTTCTTGTTAAAATGATGGGGATTTATGGCTCGACTTACCGCACGAGGTCTCAGCCGCCTGCCTGTCCCTGCCAACAGCAGCTTCATAAATGCACCAACAAAAATGGTTTCACTCTCCAATAGTCACAGCAATTGTACCAAATTGAATTAAATCAGCATCTGTCTTCTGTTAGATTTTTATGTCCAATTCATTAGAAAAACTAACATTCTTATTAGATACTCAGGGTGGATGTGTTGCACTCTGGCACAGGGACCGCATGTCTGCTTGATGTTTTAATACGACTGTGTAATAAGGTGCTATAAGAAGGACTTTTAGTATTTGTTGGCTAGCTACTTATAGACTTACTTTGTGTCTTCTTGCATTTTATTTATTGTTTTAGTATTTTTGAACCCCCTCACCCTACTGGTGGTATAGGAGAAAGTACAGTGCATAAAATGTTTTAATAAGCGTGTGACCCTGTGGTGGAGTTGTTGGGGTATTTGAGATCAATTTATTTTAACACCTGGGTTTCCAGTGAGGCCATTGCATTGTTTTTATTTTCTATAAAAGGTGAGCTACTTTGTGAAAAAGAGTGGGAGTATCGAGTGTCAGCCAAATATGAGAATGCCCCATTCACATCGTGTCATATGGGACTCTTCTGTTAATTAATTTAAATGCCTCTCCCCATTTGTGATATTTGATTTCATTTTTTCATTTCAGCAAAACTGTAGCAGGGGAGGATTGGGTCCTGTATGTATGGCCAACATATGGTACATATTAGATTACTCATATATTGTGTATTGTTTTCTGTGGTATCATCTTTCTCATGCGGTGTCTTCATGCAACATATGCTCTTCCTCATTACTCATATCACACAAGCTACTGAAGTATATCAAGTATCTGAACAGCAGCACTGCATATCCCTATAAAGCATTACCTTTTCTGAACACTAATAAGTAGTGGTGTTCCGATCGATCGGCCACCGATCATGATCGGCCGATTTCCGTAAAAAAGTACATGATCGGTGATCGC
>JBBDHI010000001.1:27336692-27346763 GCA_037177115.1 Craterocephalus stercusmuscarum
AGAATGGCTTAGAGAAAAACATTGGACTATTCTAAAGTGGCCCTATGAGCCCTGACCTAGAGGATCTTTGGAAGGAGCCGAAACATGCCATCTGGAAAAGGCCCCCTTCAAAGCTGAGACGACTGGAGCAGAGTGGGCCAACATACTGCTGAGAAGTGCAGAAGCCTCATTGACAGTTAAGGAAACATTTGATTGCAGGTTGTGCAACAAAATGTTAAGGGTACTGTAATTTTTGTCCAGGCCTGTGTCATAGTTTATTATTTTTTAAATAATTCTGTTGAAGCATGGTTGAAAAGCAATGTCTAACTTTCAATGTTGAAATTTCATACAAATTGTATTTATTACTGCTTTCATTAACCGAACGGTACCAACCATTTTGTCCATGCCTGTATGACAGCTCTATGCTTCCTTAGTTGATAATTTCACTCAAAGGGAGGTTTAACAGTGTTGGGACGTGTGGAGTTGAAGCTTGGACCTTGTGTTCAGTCATCCATGAACATGTTTATGAAGCTTAAATGAGGAGTGTAGAAGCTTTCCTAAACAAATACTATCTAACTGGATCTGAAAATGGTTCAGATCTTGTTGTGAGCCTTACCTCTTCCATGCACAAGGTCATTTTTGCTCTGAAGGGCAGAGAAATTGTGTCCAGATATCAAATTGGCCCAGAGTAACACAAGCACTATCAACCTCAGGACAGGGGAGGTTATATTCATTCTAGTTACACAAGTATCCTCTGCTTGCTAATAATACAAATAGTTTTAGTTTTCCTTTTATGACAAATTTCCTTTTTATTCTTCAGCTACATAGACTATTTTTACCTAATAGATTTATAATCCAAGTCAGTTCAGATGAGAAATGCCTGACTGTCACTGAACTTCCATTCTTTGACTGTTCAGAAGCGCCACCTGCTGGTTAACAGGACTATGCAGCAAGTTCTGTCTGGTGTTTCTCAATGATGAGCTTCAAAAACTGCAGAAGTCGGGAAATACCTGGCAAATAAAGTTTTCATTTCAGATTTACAACTTATTTCTGCGATTAGCCACTTTCTGTTTAACATTTCATTCGTTTTACAAAATTTCTCAAAAACTGACATTTCTTTGCCACTGTTCAAAAACTGTAAACTGTATTTGAAATGTTGCCATATTTACCTGCTTTACAAGGTTGATCGCCTGAAATGTGGAAGGCAGCAGTAATAATAACCTGCGTTTGAATAGAAAACCTTTTGTGATGACTACATGGTTCTGCGGGATACACTGGCTCGCTCCAACAAATAACCGTGTTTGTGAGAGGAAGCCGTATCACATTGCCAAGAGGCAAACTCTCTGCGGTTTCCACGACCAGAGATAAGCTGCTAAGCTGCAGATGAAAGCGCATGTTCATGTCGAGAGCGTGGCGTGGCGAGCAGCTGGCTGTGGTCAGATTTGGGAGCCGTCTGTGACACCACTGGTATAGACGGAGAATTGGAAAAAGAAATCTGTTTCTGCAGTAAGTAAATAAATGTGGGTTTGTTTAAGAGGAATATTAAAAAACTGAGAAAAATAACTTTCTACAGACTGTCCTGCAAATATAATTGCTGATACATGTACTGTGTATTGTGTGTGCGCATTCATGAAAAAACGACTACAGGAGCCAGTTAGTTTATATGGAACAAGTTCATTTTTAATAAAAGGGTCATTTCCCTTGGCACAGATCTGCTATCCAATAAATAAAGCAATTAATCAAATACAATCTAATATAAACTAAACAAAGTCATGAAAGAAGAACATTAGGAGGAGGGGTGAGGGGCTGAGTGGGACCAGCCTGGCAAATGCGAACTGATGGCAGGCAAGTAGAAAAGCATGACAGTGATTTTTCTTTTCAACATGATGCTGGCTCATTTTTTCTGTAGCCCACAATATATTGTACATGTGATCTTTTTTTTTAATGCTGATTCATGGATCTGACAAAGAAAATGAGTGGTGTATTAAATACTGTGACACAGAAGTTATGGACAGTCCTTTACAAAAGCACAGAAAACATTTCTAAAGAGGTTTGGGTGACATGAAGCACTCTTGAAGTAATTTGTCCATGCATGTACATGTATTAATGTGACAGATTGACCCCCCAAAAAAGGGAAAAAAATATCCTGGTTGACTTTAACTTTAAAAAAAACTTTGAAAAAGATTTTTCATCAAAACAAAATGCAGATCTCTACCTGTATTCTGCAGAGACCGAAGAGATAGAGGCAGCACTGACCTGGACAATGAGGGGAATTGAGTTTTTGAATGAGCTTTCCCTAGAAGAGAGACATTTGTATGAAAAAATAGTAAATTTATTACTTTTTTAACCTTAACAAATGCTAAGGAGCTGCCCTTTGTCTAATTAAATCTGAGGTAAGTCTATAAATGCAGCAGGGCGATAAATAGGCTAAAATACAGGGTTGTTTGTGGAAAGCAAAGCTCTTTCTGGGGAAAAGGGAGTTTGCAAACAGCCACCTGGCCTAAGGTCTGAGTCTTTCCTGTGTCAAATCAGACCACCCTGCAGGACAGGACGTCACCCACTGTTGTCTGTTAACACAAGATGCCAGTCTCCGCATTGTTTCTATTCTAAGACTTGAGGTAAAACGACTGACAAATGAGTGCTCCAGCAGGAAAAAGATGTTGTCCAGGAGAGACCCCGGGAGGCGTGGAGCGCAGCTGTGACTGGGTCCACCGGGTCCGGTGAGATGAGCCGTCTAACTGGTGCCTTCGCTAAAGGAAGACCTGCAGCTGTGAGGAGACAAGACTGACATGCACCGCATTCCTGACCATCACAAACACGTATAACAGTGCATGATGCACTTTGAACAAATCTGGTTTGCACAATCCGCATGGTGACATCTCCCTTTCCCTGTCGCTCACAGAAACCTGGAGCAGTACAGGTGCAGGTTGTCTGTGCATGTGACACTGGGATTGAGACCGATCACAGGTTAACACGGGTCAAAGTGGAGTGTGGCGGGGAACAGACAGTGTCTGGTGCTGGCAGGACAGCAGCGGTGAGTTATGGGTGGAGTGGAGACTGCGGGCCGAGCCCAGTGTTATGCAGCACCAAAGGAATGAGACAGCTGAAAGAACCCTCGCCTCGCCGCATCTCACACTGAGCCCTGTTGGCTGAGCGCTGAGGCCACATGGCGGCACGCTGAAAGACCTGCTGACAGCCGGGGGACTGGACGATGCCCTGGCAACAGGGAGCAGCTGTGTGACCACAAGCCAGGGCGTCAGATCTCCTACAACCCATGGACAACATTAGGATGACAGTTCATGGAGAACAGTGCAGAACAAAGTGCTTATTCTGTACATTTCCTGCTTTAAAGACGGCAAAAATAAATCTACTGAAACACCAAACTTCATGTTTGAGGAATAAATAGACCAGCTTCCGTACGTCCAAATGTAAATATGAGGGTTTAAATTCATGCAAATGTTTGAAAAGGCCTCAACCAGAATTGGTGGACTCTTGTTCTGGGGTCCAAAGCTTTTGCCCGGGATATTTTCAAATTAGCAAATGTATTTTCAACAAACGACAAACCCAGTTTTCTGTTGCCGCTCAGCTGTGATGGAGCCGACAGCACTGTTTGAAGCTGGGATTTTAATCCTTTAGCCATGATAATGCAGTTAAAGTTAGCAGAAAAAGTTGAAACAGAGACAGTAAAAGGATGTAAGTCAGGTTCAATAACCGAGACGTACATTTTCTAGTGATGCACATAGTGGTCTGAATATAAATGCAAATGAATAGAAAAGCAAACGTGACGGCTTCCAATAGTGAATACAAATATATCACGTTATCAATAAAGCTTATAAAATCGATAACATTATATATACCTTATGTACAACAAATGTTAGTTAATAAATGTGAGGAGCTTTTCCACATCTCAGGACGCAACACTAAGCCACGGTTTCTCTTCTTTAAAAACAAACAAAACAAAAAAAGTTATTTGAAAGTAACTGCTGAATGCTTAATTAAAGTCACCATTACATCAACATTTAGGCTGAAATTAGAGGTAGCAGCAGATTTGGGTTTTATCAGAACATTTCAACATTTACCTTCCCATTTTTGCATACAGGGTATTGCATGCTTAACTCTTTGTTTTCGTCTTCAGAACACCCCACCTGGCAGCCTGTTTTAAATACTCACGCACCCACGAGTGCACTCCAAGTGGTTTTTAAAAGACACCAGTGTTGTGACACTCTCTCACACACACACACACACACACATTTCTGCAACATCCGCACTATCACCATAATTTGGACAAATTCACACATCGTCCTTCTCTCCTTTTACTTCTATTCCTTCATATATTCATCTCGACATCAGTCTCTCTGTCTCACACTATATCTGACTAAGCGGTCTGGGAGGGGTTGTGGTGCTGGTTTGGAGGGGTAAAGTCCATCGGGTGCAGAATCACAGAGCCGGGAGGAGGGTAAATGTCAAGGGTGGGTGTGAAATGGGTCCCTCAGAGCCTCCACTTGAGCCTCGCCGTGGTCCTCATCCCTGCTTCACTGTCCTGCTTGCCCAAGCTTCTGGACGTCTCACCGAGCTCTTCATAACACTGATTTAAAACGTTGCAGCGCTGGGATGCCCTCCCCGTGTCCAGGGTCCGCTGCAGTGCCTCAGCAGGCCCAAGCACACGGGTCTGAGGAGGAAAGTCTGCAGGCAGGGTTTGGGCCCGGCTGGGGGTTTTTTGTGGGGCTTTCAGCATATTGAGCTGTCCCACGCAGACTTGAAGTTCAAGACTGGTAAAAGTGGTGGTAGTGGTGATGGTGTTCGTGGTGATGGTGGTGCTCATGACGCTGCACCACTTTTGCGAGCCCCCCCTCATAGAGCAGCACGCTGGGGAGGTCTCTCACCTGTTCTTTCTCTACCACCGGTCCTGGAGATGCCAGAGCGCCAAGAGCCCGGTAGCCCTGGCTCTCCTTGGACCGCTGCTTGTGTTTACGGTAAGGGGCTGTGGACTGATGAGGGGGTGTCTGGCTGGGTAGGGCCGGGGGAGGGGGCACACCTCGGCTCCTCATCACCCTGCTGCTGATCTGCGGCTGCGGTGCGCGGCTGTGGGTTTTGGGCGAGCGGATGGCGTGTCTACCTGAGTCCTGGCCTCTCGGCCGGGCAGGGTGGAGGCTGTCTGGGACGGCAGTGTCCACCGCCGCCTGCAGACGGCGGTGATGGGGATGGGAATGGCCGTTTTCTGGCTCGTGAGAGCGAGAACGAGCCTGGTTGGATGAACGGGGCTGAGTCTCTGCTTTAGCTGGTTCTGCAGAAGGCACTGTCAGGAAGAGAGGGACACAATTACTTATCACACACAAATGCAGGCAAACTGATTGTGACCAATGTTAGATACACTGCCTGTCTAAGAACAAAAAGTCACACGTTCAAATTTCATTGGACCTCCTTTGGCCTCGATACAACACAAATTCAATGTCACAGCATTTACTTCCATCTAGAATTGCATTGAGCTATTTAACCTGGATCCTGTAATGATGATGGGAGAGTCTGGACAGTGATGGCCAATCCATGTGTGGAGGATGTCTCATGCTTCCATGTCTCACATTCAGGATGAAAATAATCTGGATCTTTACCTTAATTTAATAGTCTTTATCCTTTGACTACACTCTGACTCTCCACAAAGTGTTTGTCCACTCACACTTGTCAATTTTGTGTAATCACACTCAAAGACAGAAAAAAAAACCCTGCCACACAAATTACAAGACAAACAGCACTCTCCTGAAGTTCCACTCAAACTGAATCTGGCGTCTTCATTTCAGGATGTCTCCCCTTTCAGATAACCTTGACACAGCGTGTCACAGAGGAGATCTGCGTTAGCACTTTCCACCCAAAACCAACATTAAAATACTCACACATCACCGCTGACCAGCAGATCAAGGCTGCAGCTTATTAGACCTAATATTTCACTTCACAGCAGCCCGTTCTGTTGACGGGCTTTAGCCTTGAACACATGATGTATTGTGCTCGCCTGAGCCCAGATGTTTGCATTGGCGAGGAAACGCACCGGGCTGGTAGTTCCACCTAATGGCTCGAAACAGGTGCTGCAATAATGAGGGACGCTGGATGCAGCTTCAAAGGGCCACAGTCTGCCGTCCTCCCTTCCCTCTCCCCACCGCCGCCTGGCCCCGGTCCACTCACCAGCTCCGAAGCGGGAAGTGTAGTTTTCAATGCCTGCCAGGTCCAAGTAGTGGTTCCTGCGTTCCAGGTTCTCATCCACACTGTGGCGCTGGCAGCCAGGCTGGGTGTGGTGGTCACTGTGGTGGCGCCTGTGGATGCCAGTGTTAGGTAGCAGTTTGGAAAAAATAAACAAGTGCTGCTTGCGCTCAGCAGAGGAAGAGGAATTGTTAAAATCGGGTTTGTTTCTGAAAGGGAGCCGAGTTTACCTGAGCAGCGCCCGAGACTTCTTGTCTGTACTCTTGGGGTCTTCGATGCACTTGTCGTTTTTCTCTCGGGGGTGGGGCATGTCTGCGTGTGTGTGAAAGACAGAGGGCTATTATCACAGAGTGCAACACAAAGCAGCCACACACACACGCACATGACAACAGTCACACAAGACCCAGAAGAAGGCAACCTTTGTTTTAGGGTTTCACTTTGAAGATCTATAGACAAGGAAAAACAACAGTGCTTCATTTATTCTATTTTCAGCTTCCAGCCTCTTACAAGGCGTGGAATGGAATAAAAAAACATGCAGACTTCAGAAATAGTTTATTAAGGATGTGAGATCTGATGCGGTTTGAAATTAGCATGAAGGCAACATTTTCAAAGCCGGCTGTGTCTGAATCTCCACAGATATTTATAGCTGAAACAATAGGACACAAACACACACGAATATATACTTTTTTAAAAAACATTTTTCCCAGACTACTTGTTTACCAAGTCGTCAGTGAGAAAAGTTAAGTTGAATGCTGCTGTATTTTCCCGGAAGCACTGAGAAAGTGAGGTGGGGGGAGAGGGGGGGGGGGTGCGATGACAAAGAGAGAGGGGAGTGAGAGGGGAAAAAAGAGAATGCTGAAGAAATGGCTGTGGTTATCAAAAGGGCTCAGCACATCTCTTAAGGTTTCTTTTAAAGTATTTGAAGATGCTCAGAGAGGAGGGGTGTGCTTCTCTTGGCTTCTCCCCCCCCCCCCCCATCATTAAAAATGAAACCCATTGAGTGGGAGAGATGGAGTGACGGCGATACTGCAGGAAACAAAGCTGTGACAGGCCTGAAGCTGCCGCCTTTCTGCATGGCAACAAACACATCCCCGGGTGTCTGACAACAGGCGTCGCGTGGGGAAGCCCGCGGTGACTTCACACTGATGGGCTTTACCTGCCGCTCCCTGCGTGCAACTCCTCCACCGCTGGCTGGAGTCCGGAGCCACAGACAGCTTGACCCTCAGCGTCTTGCTGCTTCCAGGTGAATGGTTGACCGAGGCGTCTACGACCTCGTAGATGGTGTGGAGCAGGCTGGTGATGTCCTGCAGGGGAGTGAACACGTTAGGGAGAAAAAAGAAAATGGCAAAAGTCGAAGCCAATGAAAAAATACGAGCAACATTCACTGTAAGTGAGGAGCGGGAAGTCTTGACTGGTTTTTATCTGCTCTGTGCTTTGCAACAAAAATGAAATGACACCCTATTCATCTCATCTGAAGTGTGACTTCCTGTTGTATATCATTTCCCAGTCAGAAGTTGGGAAATATCATTTTCCAGTCTGTTACTAAATAAATCACATAACCAGAACCTGAGAGTATGAAAATGACTTTAGATGGTATTCCATTCATTCTTGAGACAAAACAACAAATACAAAAATGAAAGAAGAGGAGGGAGAAAATGTTTTTATGCAGAGGTGCAGATTATACAAGACTTTCCCCTTTCTGCTCCTTTTCATTCATGTGTTTTATGTTGTATTGGTTGTTTTGTTTTAGTAAAGAATGAAATAAACCCTTTAGATAAGAAAAACGGAATAAAAAAAAACAAATTCATAGAGAAAAGAAAACATGGTTTTGATGTTAACTTCTAAAGACAAACAGAAGACTGGACGGACTGTGAAGCTGGGATTAATGAACCTTACAACACAACAGAACATGATGATGTTGCTTTTGGCCGGTAGCTGAAGGGATGGTGCAAGCATGAGGTGCGAGCATGAGGACATTCTGCCTAAAAGAGGAATCAGCACCACTTGGCCATTTTTGGAAGGAAGTTGAGGGAAATCTAAGTACTTACTGATTGTAACTTTATCGGTCCGGTGTGTGGCAGTCTGAACTGTTTTCTGTGTTTGCTACCATTAGCTGTCAGGCCAGACAATTTCAGAGGCCACATGCTGAAAGAGGTATTAAGCACTCACTGATATCAGACTCTGAGTGAGAGGATAAGTCTAATCTGAACCAGATAAACATGACAGAGGTGCATTTCTGTGGTATTTTGACCAAATCATTTTTCACAAGTTGACACAATTTTGGCAAAAAAAAAAACTAAACTTAAATGACAAAATGTCTCTTTAGTGGCTTATATTACATGTGGGGTCACACCTTCTTGTGAGCTGTACACAGGCATGTGCATTTAAAAGTGGACTGAGTCATAAAGCTAAGGTTTATCTTTAGAGAGACTTAAAAGCAAGAGAAGTTAAAAAAGAAGTGATCTCCAAGAAAACTAAGAGAAATAAAACGATGTCGCAAATAAAAAGGTATCAGCTTCAAAATGAGGTTAGCAACTATATTTAGACTTCTTTATTTGCGCATAAAAAAGTGTTTCTTGTGATGTTTTCACCTGGTAAGATAATAGGATAATGCAGGAACTCATGTGGGTGTTTTATATAAAAATATCTTTTTTTTTTACCCCTAATATTTCATTTAGCAGAACTGCAGAGAATTAAGTCTTTGCCCACCAAGACATTGACATCATCATTCCTACTCAGCGTACCGCCCTGACTCATATAATGGACTGTTATCAATTCTTTAGGGACGGGTCCCACCGACCAGTTTCAAATGTAAATGAACTATTCAGAAATAAATAAAGAGAAATAATATCAAATAATCCTGTTTTATTTCAGTTTTCTTTCTCTCTTTTCTTCGGTGTGAAGGGATTAATAAAAGAGTTGCAGAAGAAAGCTTTTTCTTCCCCCCTCCAAGCCGCCGTTTGCCGTCTCATGAGCCGTGGAGCCACAGGCTACGCCAAAAAACTGCGCAGCCAGCAGCACAGAGAACGGATCCAGTCTCTCAGCGCTGTTTCAAGTTTTTTTTTGTTTTTTTTTTAAAGAAACACAGACTTTTCTGGATGTTCTCTCAGATCAGTACCAGGCAGACACAAGGTGCCTCACAGGAGCGGATACGCAGACCGAGCTGGCTTTGGTTCTCAGGGAGCGAGGCTGAGTTAGAAGCTTCCTTCTTCCTCACTTTAATTGGACATGCTGATAACTTAATAAGTGAGAGGGAAGTGATAGATCTTTCCCGAGATGAAGGGGGGGGGGTTGAATAACGAAGCTGAAGTCAGTTAGAAGAAATGTTCCTTTGATTTTGTGGTAAATGTATTAATACGCTTTAAGTGGAGTGCTGGTAGACGTTTCCTGTGTGTTTATCATGTTTATTAATATCTGTGGTCATTCATTAATCAGAGGTTATCATCCCAGATAAAGCAGGGCGGCTTTGAGGAGAAGATTATTACCTCTCTAGTAACTTTCCCATTGTTGTCAAAATCGTAGAGGGTGAAGGTCCACTCCTGCCTGTTGTCCTCCTCCACAGACACCGCACACTCCAGCTCCTGAAACAGCACAGCACCAAACTCAGTTTCACAGTGTGAACCCGTGTGTGTGTGTGTGTGTCCTGCCACTGCCCCAGTTTCATCCAGAGGGGGGGGGGAGTAATAAACGTCCCACTCTGTGTTGACACTCACTTCAAACTGGAGCTGTTTCTGTGGCCCTGCGGGAGACTGGCTGTCCCTCTCCTGCATCTTCTCCTCCACGCAGCAGCTGTCTGTCTTCTCCGGGGGTAAAGCCACTGCAACGACACACACATACACACACATAAACACACATGCACAAAGATAAAAGTGAAAGCCTGAGGATGGAAACGCCGGCTGCACT
>JBBDHI010000001.1:27373285-27385961 GCA_037177115.1 Craterocephalus stercusmuscarum
CGCTCTCACATGCTGCTTGTTTTGTGCAACTGCAAAACGGCTCCCTCTCAAACAACTTCTGGCGGCGCAACGTTCTGCCGCTCTGCATTCCCAACGTTTTGTACGCTACACACCGGTGTGGCGGCATATAAAAATTCTTATCATAATAAAAAATAACACCGGTATTCGTTATGAACCGGTACAACACCCAGCACTACTCCTCACTTACGGTATGTGCATGTGTCAATCATAACGGCTAATAAAAGAAAGGTTAGATTAAGAAGTTGCGGTAAATGTTTGGTAAAATGCCTGCTTCTTTGCCTAAATGTAAGTGCAAAAGTCAGTGCGCTTTGCTGCTAGACTGTGTCTAGAGGGTCTCAGTAATTAGTCAAAGCTCGCTGCAGGAGGAGACAGTCCTTTAGTCATCTGGGTGGCTTCAGACGCCAGTCTCAAGAGCAGCAGAGTGTGGGAGGAACAGGGTTTTAAGTCAGGAAGTCTACCTTGAGGGCAGAAAGAAAGTGACAGGCACTTCAGCCTTTTACCAAAGCCAAATGAGAAGATACAGCTCTTTAAGTTGTCATGTCAGGAGCAAAAGCTTCAGGATTTCACTCGTAAAAAGCTTATGTTCATACTGCTGGGTGATGTTTCCTCAGTGTTCTGCTGCGTTATTAAAAAAACAAAGTGTACATTTTTGCATAGGTTCAGGGCGTTTTTTGGAAAGGGGAACATCTCTGTATAAGGGTAGCATCTTCTCTTCTAGAATAGCATTTACCATCTGATCTACCCTGACTGATTTAAAGCTACAAAGAATAAAACATATACAGGTTTGAGCTTTTAATCCACCAAACCAGTTTTGCGAATTCAAATTGGTACCTTATGTATGCAGCCTGAGCATTATCCAGCCACCATACAGACAAAAACAAATCTTGGGATGAAAAGAAGAAGAAAAAAATCAGATCTTTATCATCAGAACTGTACAATGGCCCTATGACAAGTGACAGGAACCTTTATTCTGAGCTCATTACTGAACCCTCTCACTGCAATCAGCAGAGGAGTTCACAGCGGCCGGTGGCAGCTCTGAAACCGCAGACGTGTGCACGTTGCCCAGATGGGACTGACCTACACACAAAGGTGGCCACATTTTTCCTCTCGGCCTGTGCACAGACACACATGCACACACTTTTCGGAACAGACGTCCTGCCAGCCACAAGCCACTACCTCAAAACATCCCTCACATCTGACCTTTTAACGGTGGACTTAAAATCTCAGTAATTACAGAGAGTGTTTCAACGTAGCAAGTAAACATAGCAGCAGAAATAGACACTTCAACTACTATATACAAGTGTGGTGGTGCCAGAAGCACGTTTCTATTCATAGCTGGCTGGAATTAGTGGCCTGTGTCACTGCTCTCCATAATGAACTTGCAGCAGAGTAGGTTACACTGTCGCAGACAGCAAATTCTACAACCACAGGTCTGACAAATATCAACATGAAAAGTTCACCTACAGTATACAGATGAAAACCATATATGTGGAAAAGTTGTGGTACCTTAAGTTGTGTCTATTATCCAAAAAGAGCTTATTATAGAGCTTATTATATTCAAACAATAAATAATGATAAAAATTATTTCTTAGCACGGCTTGACCAGAGATGTATGTGATGCAGTTGTCTACAGCAGCACAGGAAGCCCTCAAAGCATGGCGAGGGGACGGGTAAAATTGCATTGAATTTGATTTGTATAAGCCTGAAAAATGCAAAAGCTTACTAAGCAAAAAGTCCATCTTTAAGGCACACGTACTGTATTTATTTTGTACAGATTCCAACTGTCACAAACTCAGAAACTAAGCTAAACTCAAATATCAGTCTTACAAACCAATCCTAAATTCTTGCAAAACAACCCTGTTTTTTTTGTTTGTCAGCGAGGTAATGCTAGATTTGATAGACTTTCCAAATGGCTCTGTAGGGAGGCCAGGACTGCTCTGCTGCACTGAGAGTCTACAGGGTGAGGTCCGCTTTGGGTTGTGGCACCTGTGGAGCATAAACACACCGGGGGAGGACAGCTTTCCTTTCAGCGGGGCCGATCTTCTGTTTAGCTTTCCTTCTACTAAAAACATCCCCTAACAGACAATCCAGACCTCCTCCAGGCCTGGCGCCACAGGAAGAGCTAAAACACCCTGGAACCTCCGTCAGGCTGAGGCACAATGCTCTCCAACCTCTGTTTACCTTAATTCACTTCCTCCATTCCCTCCGCCTCAGGTGGCATAGAGCCCTGCTCACCAAAGCACGCAAACACAAGGAGGACAGATACACCACTATGGCTGATGGAAGCTGTGGAGTCCATAACTGGCATTTCCCTGAGATCCAGTGTGTTAGACAAACAAATGGATGGCCTCCACACTGGGACTGTGGTAGACGTGATAAATGGATGGGTGATGTGTGTATTTGAGGGGCCTCTGCGTTTTTGTTTTTGTACATGCACATTTTTTTGCACGTGCACATTCTCACAAGAGCTTGACGGCATTTTTATGTAGATGAGGATCTTGTCCTATTTGAGAGCCACTCCGAGGGCTCCGTCAAATTATCCAGCACTTACTGCACAGGCCGGAGCGCAACCCACAGGGGAACCCGATAAACAAACAACAGAGAATTATTCAGGGTTTAAACACTTAAACACCCACTTCAGCGGAGGCTTTTAAGTGGGTGATTAAAATGAGCACTGAGCTCCCACAGAAAGCAGAGAACTACCACAGGGGCCCATGTCACCGAGTTTCTCCCTAACCTATGTACACAGCTCACTACTTCTACTAACTACAAATTCCTACACTCATGTTTTCTATTTTTTTGTCCTTTTCTTTCTGTTTATAGTAAAGTGTAAAGACTGACTCAAAACATGTACTATATTTGCAAAGTAATACCCAACTTTGAGGACTGTTTTGACTTCCTTTCGCTTAAAATTGTGCAACTCTGTATCATTTTACGCCAAAGTTAGAATCTGTCCTTTTTCATCACCAGAAGACAAGTTTATTTTCCTGCTGAGTCCTGTTGGACCTCACATAAACACCAGAAACAATGTCACAGACTCACCAAAAGTCTTATTTTTTCTTACTTTTACTCAGATTTCTTCATGTTGTCTCTAAACAAGGTTGAAAACACATAACAGACACATGAAAATTATGGCGGAGATGTCAAAAAAGAAAATTGCACATCCCATTTCCAGCGCTCCAAAATGGAGTTGGAGACAGAAGCAGCAAATGCTGCTGTTTTGCTTGACCCAGAAATAATTACAGACTGGATCCTTTCCAGCTGTGGAGAAACCCAAAATATTTGTGGGTGCAAGTGGCCTTTTTGCCCCATGTGAAAGAGATTCTAGCTCCAAAAAAGCCTTTGATCCACCACACTGACTGTATAAAACTTCCAATTATCTATTAATCTACATGTTTTAGACTTAATTTCCTCTTCATCTTAACTTAATGCCTCTAGTCAAATAAGAAAAGAAAAACACACACATCAAAATCCAGCCCCGTTTCGGAAAAAAAGAAGAAGAGCAGAGCATCTTGAAAATCTCTCTATTCTCTGGGAGATGTCAAATAAACGCCACCCTCAAGTGTGGAACAAAACCCTCCAGCCAGAGAGGCACTTTGATCAACAGCTATCCGTTGCTCCAAACCGAGCATATATTTGGGGAAACAAAGCACAATCTCAGCTGCTAATCCCCTGAGATTCGGAGCGCATTCCCAAAGAAGCCTTTGATCTCTGGAGTGCATCCGGACAGCTGACTCCAGACATACTGCACACTTGCATGCACACGCGTGAACAGACATGCACAAACATGGGCATTCCTGACTTTTAATGTGCCAAATACAATTTCATTTCTGATGACACCTCCGGTTGCAGCTGATTACTGTATCCGCTGCATGTGTAATATAATAGTCAGAATAAAAATGAGTGGGGATCATAAGAGGAGATGTTTTGGCTCTACGGTAGATGTGGATAGAATGGATCAAATATCTATGAGCACAAGTGCTTTATCTGCTTCAAACCACTATCCCACTCTTGCAGGAAACCTTTCCAGAAGGCGCCTTCTCCCAACGACTGACAGTTATCCTCTCTGCTTTGTCACACCGGAGAAACTCTTCCAGCTTTAAGTGATCTATGTGACATACAATGCCTGATGTGACATGAAAGCCACCTCCACATCCTGGAACCTCCCTGTCCCCCAGCTACGCTGATGTCAGCCCAAGACTCGCACCACATCTTCTCATGAGAAAAAATAAATAAATCACAGAGCCCCTCTATGGCCAGGTGCTACCCCTCCTCCCAGAGACCGGGGGCTTTTCTTCTCTTTATAGAGTGTGGCTCCAAACTTTTCTCCCAGCCTCTTCAAAGAGCAACAACAGGCCCTTGGTCCCTTGGGACCACAGAGGGGGTAGAGCCCGGTGGGAGAGGGGCATACGTCACACAGCATGCACAAGAGGCCAGCCGGTGGGAAAAGAAAATGCACCGAGAAAGGACAGAAAGGAGGAGAGAGAGAGGGAGGAAGAGGAGTCTGTATTTGAAGGGTGCTTTCAGCTTCTAGACAAGGGCCCTCGCTTTGTGAAGAAAGGAAAAAGCACAACAGCAGAAGCGAAAAACGAGGAGGGCGCAAAACCTGCCACGTCTTTTATCGGGCTTGGAGGCTGATGGGAGTGTGTTTAAAAGCTTTATTCCCATTTCCCAAAAAAAAAACTTTCTACTTGTAAAAAAAAAGCATTTAAAAAGGAAAGAAAGAAAAGAAATCAAAGACCATCTAACCAACAGAAAGATGTGGGGGGTGGCAGGCGGAGGGGGGGTTAAGGGCAGAAGTTTCGCTGTGATCCACTTCTGAGTTGCGTTCTGTCTTCAGATGTACCTTTGCTTTCTGCTTGCGCTCCCTGAGAACACATGGATGTTCTGATAAAAAAGAAAATGTATGAATTGTAAGAGCAGCAGTTTGAGAAGACTGGATGTGTGTGTGTGTGTGTGTGTGTGTGGGGGGGGGGTGTCTTTCAACCACGCAGAGGGTAGGACTTCACAGAAGAGGAGGAGGAGGAGCCATCAGTGTCACTACAAACACCTCCCTGAGTCGCTCACTTCAAATGCAGCCTCATTTCATCTACAAGCAACACAGGGCCACGGGGTAAACGCAACAAACAGATGGGACAGGGAGGGAGGAAGAGAAGGAGGAACTGAAAAAGGCGGACGGGGATGGGAGGAGGGGCTTGGAATATACAGGGGGCGACTTGTGAGGACGGTCATTAAATCAGAGTGTTTCTAAAGTTAATCTTGACATGCGGCAATCCATGCCGAGCCGAAAGGAAGCAACCTATTAAACCGGCCACCGACAACTCCGTCTTCAAAGTGTTGTGCCGTGAAAACCTTCAGCTCTATCTATGTCTGCGTCAGGATGAGGTTTCCACAGGCAGCACATCACATATCAGATTTATGGGTGGGTGTGGACACCGCGCCGCGCACTGCGCCGAGCCTCACATGAGCTGGATCTCAGCTGCGGGTCCACCTGCCCACACCAGTCACTCACTGTCCGCCAAGCATCTGACTACACAACTCATGAATGAGTACACAGCCTGCATGAAAACATCATCAAGTTTTCACGTCAACAGAGCCTCCGCCTATCTCTGCGAACTCGACTTCAGCTTAAAGCGCCGATGCCGACGGGCCGCCGATGTGAGCAATGCCTCGCGATGATGGCTTCTTTAAAATATGCATTGTTCCCTTTGTGAAAGTGGCACGTCTCGGACCCCATCAAAAGAATTTCGAGTATGGGCTCCCCACTGTTGACACCCGACCCACATTTTCCTGGACACTGGTTCAACTGGGAGGGGAGCCTAAAGAACAGCAGCTATAAATAACTGTCTCACCAGGTACTCTTCCCAACAGAGGCAACTTTTAAAGCCTTAGATTCTCTCATGTGGGAGCTTGGCTTTTGAGTCTGAAAAAAATGGAGGGGGAGGGGTGTGCAAGCTTAAAACTTTTTCTCAATAAGCTTATAATAGTGCATTTATCATTGTAAGGATAGCAGATTTAATTTAAGTACTAAGTGATCATGGTAGATTTAAGGTCATTTTCATCATTTATCAAAAGGGAGGCGAGTTTCATACATGGATTTATTAACTAAACAAAATGGAAATGCTGGGATGTGTCACCCTCTGTAACTCTTTTTAGCAGCTCTGACGCTCAATAAGTGCAGAGCGCGATGGAAATTTCAGCACGTTGCATCTGCCTGATCAATAGATGGACAAACATTTATTCACATAAGCATAAACTTCACAAAGCTTGAGAAACACACTCTACACCATAAATGGTACACATATGCTTTGAACTTCAGCGCCCAGACTGGAATTATTTATCCAAGCTTGCTCTTAATTGTTCAAAAACATCCCACCCTCTCAGACCCCCCTGCAACTTTTTACACAACCACTGCTTTTGGTAAAAGGAGAATGGGAATGTTTTGGGGAACAAAGTAGAGAATGTTTGTTTTTGTGGTCATAATTTATGGTAATTGCATGGTAATGATGTTGTTTTAAATGCTCAAATTGCCCACAGATCACATTAGCAACAATGACAATAGTATGGCTTTACTGCTGCAGCAGCAACTGCACGCTCTGAAAGAGAAACAGAATCAGACTTTTCTGTCACAGGGACCAAATAGTCTCCTGAACACATAGCATCAGATGTAAGTATGACCCTGTTCCATATGCTGTTGGTATGTGCTCACGTGTGAATCCCATCCAGCATGTGTATTTGTCTCTTATTTGCATGTTTATCAGTAAAAACTTATCAAAAACCCTGACCTTTAATCGAGAACAGCCGCATGCGACAGGAGTCTGAGCTTCATCACTACAATAAGCCAGAGAACAGACAGAGGCGGAACAAAAATGTGTTTCCACCATTGAGCAGCTAAATGCCACCGATGATGTAGATTCTAGTTTACAAGCCAAAAAAACTGTCAAGTGTTTTCAAAGGAAGATAATAATGCCATCCACCAGTCCAACAGAATAATACAGTAGGTGTTCAAAATGCAATTCAGCTTGGATTTTTGGGCTGTGTTCAACAAATAGATGGATTTCTGCTGCAAATGTCTAGATCGTGGGTGGAGGAACTGATTTCCCTCTTTTTTTTTTCTTGATGGGCTCCGGTTCCTCAAACATGCTGCCTTTGAGGAAGGCATCTCTAACCAAAGAGGCTTAAAGGCTCCTCTGAAGCAATTCCAAAGGATTTCCCCACTTGACAACAACAGCACAGTTTTTTACCACACTGCCAAAATACAAAACAAGCATGACCTCCAACATTTCTCCCGAGCTATTACAATGCATACTTGTCACCAGGCCGTCACACAGCAATGCTTTTAACTCTGCTGGATCTATTGTTACGTAAATTACAGACGAATTTAAAAAAAAAAACGTAACCTCAGATCATTTAAACAGGCTGGTGCCAATGTCACCTGCAGGAGTAGGTGCAAGCTCACCAAAAACAGCATTAATTTATTCACTATTCAACAGTAAAATAAATAAAGCAAAACTTACTGACACAAAAGAGGATTTTTTTTGTTCAGCTTGCATTACTGATTAAAAGACAGACCTGTTCACGGTTATGAGAAACATGCCCAACTAAGGCACATGAGTAACTTTTGTCGCTACCAGTGATCTACAACATAAATAACCAGCTGAAGAGAAAGTTGGAGCACACTTAAAAGCAAAACGAGATAAAACCGAGGCGTTAAGCGTAGCCTCGTGCGAAACGAGGGATTGAGCGCAGTTTCCAAACCTAGTCCTGAAACTTCGCGCGCACGCACGCACGCTAAAGTAACAAAATAACACATCAATACGAATTTAACAAGAGCGTGCAACTTCGCCTTAAACAACTCCAGTCTCACTCACCCGTGCAGTCAACCCGCAGCTATTCTTGAGGTGGCAGTCCTGTTGCTCGAGGCGAGAGCTCGTGCAGTAGTATTTCTGTTTCACGAGCCAGTCGTCGATTCCCTTCCTCGCCAAACAGGCATTGACTACAAAACTGTCGCCTGAAACAAATAAAGCAAATTATTAGGCTATAAGCAGCTACAAAAATAGCTCTTTTTTGTAAGAACAGTGTTTTCCTCCAAAACGGGTCCTTCTTCAAAGAGTCGCGATGTATCGCCTCTCTGATGAGAGTGCAAACTGACCTAAAATTAATCTGAAAATATCTCACAGCATCACACCAGAGGGTAAAAATTGGGCTATAGAGTCCTTACCTTCTGGACTCTCCCTCGGTTTACAAATAGCGGCTACGGGGGACAAAAAGACAGGAGACAATGAAGGTGTTACTAGAAAGTAACTGAAGGCGCAACTAACATATGTGCTTTTTCTCTCAGGAATAAGAAATCTCACCATGTTTCGAGTGCAGTTTACCCATTTCTATACATCGAGTTGGAGTTGAAAACCATCAGATGAATATAATCCAAAGAATAAAAAGAGACCGGCTGATATCCAAGCAGAGGAGCGTCCGTGGAGACCGAGAGCAGACTACACGCTCAGTGCAGGACCGCGCGCGACTGGCGAGCCAAACCAGCCTTTGATCCGGAGCGCCGCCACTGACAAGACGCGCAGAGAGGACAATGGAGCGCGCGACTTCCTGTCATGACTTTCAATCTAAAACACAGTGACTTGTTAAATAGTAATATATTGATTAGAAAATTAACGTATTGCAGCTTAATTAACTTAAATCCTAAACACTAAACTCATTCGTGTTAAACTGAAGGCAGTTATCAATAGTTAACTGTTGACTGTTAACCGACACGAGCGACTGTTAAAAACTCCAAACAGGTCACTTCCGGAAAAAGTGGCCTCTTTTTCTGTCAAGCTTGATGCAGCTTGTTGGTCTTTCCGCGCCTTTGGTGTCTCACTAAATAGTGGAGGAGGTGTCAACAAAACGTTAATTTTAACATTTAGGACCCCCTCGTTGACCTGAGCGCAAATAAATCCGCGTGAACGTTGTGAATTTAGTGATTTATACACGTGAATGAGGGGTAGAGGGGTCTTTCATGGGTTCGAGGGGATCCAAGGTTTGGGGACTCAAATTACTTGAATTGGCAGCGTGCGGTTTGTCACGTTTTGTTTGAGTGCGGAAGAGATGTAGAAAGTGTAAAATTCATTCTATTAGGCTTTATCCATCTGCTCAAATAAGGACAGAAATAACATTACAAAGCAGCATTAATTATGATCGCGTAAGCTATGACAGGAGGTGCAAACATGAAATGAATGGGCGGTTTGGATTCCCTTCTAATGTTTAACATTTCATTTCTAGTAATAAACCATATTAACAATTATCTTCTGAAATGGGCCTCCTGAGGTCAACATCAAATCACGAGGCTCAGTGCTCATCTCTCTGTTTTGAGTATCTGACGTGAGGATAAGAGTCTTATTGGATTGAGGCAGCAGATGAAAGCAAACTAAGACTCTTTTGATGTCTTCAGATATACAGTATAAGACAGCAGTCACTGTACCATTTCAAGCCAGGCTGCTAGTATCTCAGTGTGTTGGTAATATAGCTCCCAGTGGGTATAGTGGTGCCAAAAAGCACGTTTCTGTTCCAGATGTTATCACAAAAGATCTTTGTTAATGCTCCTACTATCAACCTAAGAAGAAACGTTATCATGAATCAGATTAGTGAATTTTGCATAAATTCATACCATATTAAATCTGTAACTGATGACCGATTCCTTTTCAGAGAAACTCGTTATTTTATCTAGTGACATTTTAAGTATAATCCCAGTGACATCACTGCTGAATAGCAGTAAAGTACTGTACACCCACTGAACTGACTCACGTATGGGGTCAACATTGCATATGGTTGTCAGTGAGAGGCAAAGGTTTTCAACTGTAAATACCTGGGATCAAGCTCAGTCTGATCCGCTTTACATTTTCTTTGATGCATTACTTTCCACTCTTACTCAGAATAAAACAAAACTGTCAAAAAGGTACATTTATTCTATTTCTAGAGGTCCATATTATTTCTGGCAAAGAGAAAGCTTTGTGGAGGAAAAGGAAATGTGGGAAAAACAAAATTCTGTTTCAGCAAATCAAAGTAATGCTGAGTTAAATGACCCAACCTCAGATTGTTGAGATACTATTTGCAATGACTTTCTGATTTCCCAACAGTTTGCCCAACTCTTCCAAAAAAAGAAAAGAAAATATTAAACTATTTGGCTGACACGGCTAAGCAGAGATACAATGCTCTGATTCATGACTGCAAAAAGAATTGTTTCTTTGTCTGAGCATACCGTGGTTAATAAGAAAATTATCAAAGAAGTGGTGAATCATCTCAATCTGTCTATAAGCTCATCGTCTATTCTGCCTACAAGCCTTTTACAACATGTCATTAGCTCTTTGGCAGCGGGTGTGATGTAAATTGTAAACGGCTCACTTTTGTCAGGCATCTTTCCAGCTTCATTAAAATCTGCATTTGTTATGAACCTTCTAAAAACTGAGTAACCTGCAGATGCTTGAACACTTTGTATGCTCAGGCTGATTTCAAATCTTTTCCTCATAAGTAAGGCTATTAATAGAGTAGTGTTTAATCAATTAATTACTTACAGAATTACATCAGATCTCTATTCACATCATAGCGCAGAATCTGTTCTCATAAAAATTTGAAATGGCATCTGCCTGAATCATGGTTTAGTTCAGAAAACTTTACCCTGAATGGACAATTCAGCATGACAGCCTTCCCGGTTTGCCTAGTTAATAGAACAAACAGTATTCCAATATGATTTATACTGTAGAACTGAATAAGTTGAGTAGTAACAGATCAGTGACAGCAGATATCAGCATCTGGAACCTGCGGGTCGTTCCATGTGGGCTTCTGCACAAAGTCAGGTGACAACAGCATCGTAGGCTGTAAAGACACAAACTGTAATACTATTCTTGTTATAAACTACTGATCTTCTCCCTGAGGTGCCCTTGCAACTACTGTCCAATCAAAGTTAGTCAGATGTTGACTTTTGTCTTATCTCTTGTTCTGCCCTGTACTCTTTTATTGTTGCTTGCATCCTCCAATAACGTTCTTTGTTTCTTTGTTGAATCAGCTGCAGTGTACACTGAATATAGCCCATGTTGATATGTAGTTGCTCGCATGTGATGTGGTGCCATAAAGCCATAAAAAAGAGGAAAAAAACTGTGAAATGCAGTTTTTCAGCCTGGAGATGCTGCTGGGCAACAATGCCTCCAGGAATGTATATAACGCCAATGCACCCTTAAAATGAGCCAGAAGCTCTGAGTTTTAGAGTTGTATACATAGTTTTATAGATTTAAATTCATCCATGTTGGTAATTTCCTTCTAAGGTGCATAACAGCGCCATCCTGAGGTCATCAAAGCCCATTCACTGGACAGTATTGGGAGTGGGGGGTGGGGAGAATAATTCCTTTTCCTTTCTGAATCACTAATTTCTTCCAGTGTAAAAACAAGTCCAGTAATCTTTGAGCAGACTGGTGGTTTTGTCCCTCATAGAAAACCTATTTATCCACCGTAAGAATCAAGTTTTTGTTTTTTTTTTTTAAGTCAAGGAGTCAGATAGTCTTGGTGTTAACGTATCGTCGATTTCCTTCCTAAACAGTCAATGACTACAAAATTGTCGCCCGAAACAGTCTTTGTGCAACATTCATTAAATATCCTATAAACGGACAGGAAAACTAGGTCAAGACTATTCTGTTGAAAATTAACAACCCTGATGAAGACACAAAATAACGTTCAGCTTAAATATATTGGGATTTTTGTGATTGAGATCAGGGACGTAACCAGGATTTTTCAAATATCGATGTCAATAAAAGATATTTGAAAGATAAATAAAGATATGCCAGAGTAATACGTTTAGTAGATGTCTAATGGCCTGTTTGTAGAGCATACGGTCAACTGAGTGCCAAAGATCCATCAGTTTCCTTAGCTTGGCAAATTTTTTCTAATAAATTGTCTTCTACTAACACAATTTGGTTTATTTCACAAACTCACACACACACTGAGACCTGATGCACTCAAACCTCTGTCATCACTGCATAAAAAGTTACCATATCACTGCACTCATATCCTCAGTAAATACAAGGTTTTATCTTTTGAGAATATGACATGTTACATATTAAATAGACTGGCCCCACCAAAATTGAATGAACACAGCATATAAAAGTGAGGGTGCAAGTGTCCTGCACTAAGTGGAAATGCAGCAGGAATCCCTTCAACAGTCCAGAAGGACATTAGTACATCTGGGTAGCGATGTCAAAAGCACCAGCTCTGCGATGTGGTGAAGACAAGACTCTTAAGACTGGAGCCAGAGAAGTTAACTGATTTATTTTTGATCAAACAACTGATGTAAGCCTGTCTGAGGATGCAGGCAGGAGATCCCAGGTGGATGAACAGATGAGTCTGGAGCAGCAGACACTGGAGATGAATGGATGAGTAAGAGCTGGGTGGGTTTGTATTTAAGGAAAAGCTGAATGAAGCCAGTATTATCACTAATGATGCTGTTACTTTTGGATTATGATTGACTGTTAATGAAAAGTTCTGATACTCTTAGGATTTTCGTATGTTGACAACAGAAATTGCTTTAAAATGAGTTTCTTTTATAAAATTAGTCATTAAATCCTAGATCTAAATGTTACTTTCATAAATGTCAATTAAAATGTTCTTTTTTTAGCCA
>JBBDHI010000001.1:27452889-27463148 GCA_037177115.1 Craterocephalus stercusmuscarum
ACTGAGACAAAACGAAAACCTCCTCATATCTCCGGCTACATGATGAATATCAAGAAAGTGTTCCAGAGTGTTAATCATCAGAAAGTTACACAAGGATGCTAAAAGCTAAGTGTGACAATGACCTGAAGTGGAAATGGTGCTATGGACAGTAGCACGGGGTACTTGACAGTAATATTAGTTTTTAGGTTATTTATTTATATCCAGCATAAAATGCACCTGAAAAAAATCATTCTTATCATTAACAGTTCAATGTTTTTCCATATCGCTTCACCGCAAGCTGATATCCTGCTCTGCCAATTCCAGCTGTTTTTGCTTCTGACTCCTCTTTTGACAAGTAATTGTAACTTGTGAGAATTCAAAATGAATTATTTTTTCATAAACTTTAATTATGTAATATTCAAATTCCAAATTATCATGCTATCATCATAAATAAGGCTGTTAAGCTTAGGCATAGGCGGAAATCCCACTGGTCACACAGGAGTGCCCCCCCCCTTCCTTAGAGTTGTCCCCCTGAAAAAAATTCCTGTTTGCACAAACAAATTTTCATAAACGAATTTATTAATGTTGAATGAAAGCACAACAGAAGTGGTGCAAACTACAAACGTAAAATAAAGTGTTTTTTTTTTATTTGGTGAGAGACTATTAAAGGTACTGGTGGCTCAGTGTGTCATTTAGCAACCATCAGCCTGACAACGGAGTCCACACTAATGTGCTGAAGCAGGAAATCATTTAGCCTGTAACAGTAAAAGTGATATCCTGCTTTGTCCCAAATCTGCCTCAGTTTTTAAACATATTATACATATGAGCAGCACGCTGGTAAAATTATATCCTAGCTTATTAACTTTCAAAGAATGCAATGCTAACAGGAAGATGGGAGAAAAATGGAAGATAGGAGGACAGATAGAAGAGAAAACAGAGGGGACTCGAGACAGAGTTAAAACTGAGTACGCAGAAATGACAATTGAAAAAATGTACACATTTGTCTGGATTTTTTTGCCTGACTTTATTTGCTAGTAGTTTACTGTTTGTTGTGCCCCCAAAAATTGAATGGAATTTCGCCCATGTCTGAAGGACAAAGTAAGTCCAAGAACAAACCTTGCAGGAGATTTTCGCAGCACATACTGCATTCACTGAATGAAAACAATCTGATGTGGCGTGATTCAGCGGTTGCATATTGTCCATCCATCCATCCATCCATCCATCCATCCATCCATCCATCCATCCATCCATCCATCCATCCATCCATCCATCCAACCATCCATCCATCCATCTTCTGCTGCTTATCTGGAGTCAGGTTGCAGGGTCAGCAGCCTAAGCTGTGAAGCCCAGACTTCCCTCTCTCCGGCCACATCAGCCAGCTCAACCAAGGGAGCTGCTCCCAGGTCAGCAGAGAGATGTAACCCTCCAGTGTGCCCTGGGCCTGCATGAGGTCTCCTGCTAGGATGTGCCGGAATCCCTCAGTAGGGAGGCATCGATGCATCCTAACCAGATGCCAGAGCCTCCTCATCTGGCTGTCCTCGAAGCGGAGGAGCGGCTGCTCTACTCTGAGCCCCTCCTTGGGCTTGTAGCCGAAGGTAAAGGTAGGATCAACTGGCTAGTCGAGAACTTCACCTTCTGACTCAGCTCCATCTTCTACATGACGGACCGATGCAGAGCCCGCATCCCTGTAGACGCTTTACCGACCTGGCCATCGATCTTTCACTCCATTCTTCCTTCACTCGCGAACAAGACCCCGAGATGCTTGAACTCCTCCGCTTGGTGCAGGACCCCACTTCCAACCTGGGGACCATGGTCTGGGATTTGGAGGTGCTGATTCTCATCCCGAACGCTTCAGAGTCGGCTCAGAATCACTCCAGCTAGAGCAGTTAGCTAGATAAGGACAGGTAATAAAAAAAAACAGGTAATATCAGGCATCTGGGAGAGACTTTCAGTAACAGTGTCTCTCCAGGACTTTCATGGTGTGAGTTGTTAGGGCAGCTGCTTTATCTATGTTTTCCACGACAGGGACTTTTCCTGGTTTAGGCTGGTGTTGAAGAGGCTCTGGAGATTCCAACATATTTGTTCTGCTCAGGTTTTAAGAAGCTGTGTGATCTTTGTTCATTCCTGACCACACATCCCTCACACCGTCCCGCTGCAGCTGGCTCTCTGAATGTTTCCTCTGTGAGCTTCTTAAGCTTTGTTTTAAGTTATTTCTTCAGTAACTCCCTGCCTCCCTCCCTGAAGGCTTTCTTTTTCATGTTTGCCAGTTTTTCAGGTAACTGGTGATC
Organism: Craterocephalus stercusmuscarum; assembly: GCA_037177115.1. Taxonomy (NCBI): domain Eukaryota; kingdom Metazoa; phylum Chordata; class Actinopteri; order Atheriniformes; family Atherinidae; genus Craterocephalus; species Craterocephalus stercusmuscarum. The sequence continues at coordinate 27,455,157 of JBBDHI010000001.1, forward strand.
CAGGGCTTGTTACTCTAAAGTACCTTACTGTTCCTATGGGGACAATGTTGTCCACACACAAGCTGATATAATCTGTTAGGCTCAGTCATGGAATTGATGCCATTTCCACATGGTTTATGACGTTCCATTCCGTGGCCTCTCAGAGCATCTTCAGCTTTATTAGACCAGCTTTTAATAGTCTGCTTGGTTAGTAGTTGATGCCTGATGATGGGTAATGAGGTCAAAAGAGACAGATTGTGGTTATTTCTGTTCAGCATATGAAAAGCTGCACAACACAAAAATTAATAGAAGAAGAGGGTGCTTTTAAACAGAGTCACATAACACGTAGGTAAGCAGGAATAAGCTCTGTGAGGCATTGATCACTCAGATACTAATACTTGGTCTTCATTAATGTTCATTTGGTTCGTATCATGTAAAAAAAATGGCTGTACTGCAGCAGCTACTGATCCAGTGTGAAACCGAAAGGGATGAGTGTTCAGGCTTCTTATGCTTGAAAGAACATCTCTGCGAGATTCCTCTCAACAGGTGATCTTCAGCCACTGCCTACGCTGCTCTTCCTGCTGTAGCAGCTCAGACTTGTGTCCTATCGACAGTGATTGTCTTGTTAGTAGTACTGACTACATCCAGGTCAGACTGGTGTCACAAAAAAGCTCTCATCCACACTTGACCCCATTATGTTCAGCTCCAACCAGGCTGAGCAAATCCATTCATAAACAACTTTATATAAACTTTATTTAAAAGATGTTAAAGTACTCACAGACTTAGAAGTTTCAGCTTCTGCACTTTGACCGTCGCTGCCATACTGAGGAGAGCAGATAAGCCCAGTCGGCTTCACTCTACTGGCTGCATGTGCATGTTAAAATCCCAGTGTTTGTTTTTAAACTTTTAAAAGATCTTGCTCCACCTTGTTTATCTGAGCTTCCCTGATATACTCCCACTCAGGCCTCATGTTTATTATTATTATCTTCATATTATTATTATCATCATCATTATTTATTTTTTTTAATCAGTTATCATAATCCCTATTATTTTTACTATTATTTAGTATTATCATAATTATTATTGTTGTAGTTGTTATTATCATCATCATATATAGGTCCATATGAATTTTTATAGAATGAGCTAATGTGACTCTTAACTGGATCATTATTGGACTAAAGAATAGGGTTGGATTGACTGTGACTAAGATGTTGTGAATTAATGTTATAGAAGTAAAATTCAATTGTGTTTTTCCAGCCAGAGAGCGTTGTCTAGCGGTTACGTTTACTCACAGGGCAAACGGAGAGCTTTATCATTATGCTCAGCATTAAGGTCATAAATGGAAGCTGCTTTGGTTTCAGGGAGCTCTAAGCCGAGGTGCATATCAGCTCCAGTACTGAGATTTCTTGTTTATAAGGACCATGCTGGTCTCCCTGTTTTTATTTTTGTTTTTTTTTTTGTTTCGTTTTTTTTAGGTAGGAGGGGTCCCTGATAAACCTGTGAAGTAGAATGAGATTATAGGCAGCGTGTTTCCACCTCAAACACTGCCTCTCCCTGTGTTGAGATGATAAACTCTCATTGAGTTTGCAAAGACCATTTCCCAGGGGCTGTCTTTCAGTTTATATGAACTTTTCAAACGGCTAAAGATCTGACGAAGGATCGTCACCAAGCTCGAACGCTTTGAACACATTTCCCTTGTGTATTTTTCCCACCCCAGGACCACTGTCTTCAGAGGCTTGCAGAGAATAAAGACTCAGATCAACAAAAATCAGCCCCCTTCCCCAAACCCACACACCCAGCCCAACCTCTGCTTACTTTTCCACCCACCTCGCTTGTCTTGTCTCATGTGTTCACCCTAACACATTTCCAAATTAAAGCTGCATGTAAGCATTTTGATATGTGTCCTCCGTGAATATATAAAGAGACAACTTCCAACAAGCGGTCCCTGTAGAGTTGCACATCAGATCGGCCTTCTTTTAAAAAGAAAAAAAATACTTATAATAGAGTTTTCAGAAGCAGAATAATACATCAAGTAGCTTAAAGAAGAGAGTGACATTACACTACAAAAACTTTAAGCAAGCTCGGTGAAATATGCATTAGAGCGACGGGATCAGACACGCTGCAGCTAAAACTGGAGAAAGCACGTGCTAATCGGAGCACGTTGAGGAACTTCAAATAGTCGGAGGGGAGTTGGCCACTGGTCCAAGGTGCCCATTTTGTTTGGGGATCCTTCTCCTGTCACTTCATTTCTCATTTACCACATTTATTTGTCCACAAGGGGGCTGCTTGGGGTATTTTTTTACATCTAAAACCCTTTTTGTAGTTGTAACATTACACTAAATGCATGGAAGCTACGGATGTTACATCACAAAATCATCGCAGGCCTTCATCCACACCTGTGCAGGATGTCAGAGGACCACAGGACTGGAACACCACAGAGCCGGCGGCGAGCTGTAAAAATTGACAATCAAACCCGCCGGCATGAAGTGTTTTTGGTTTCAGATAAAAATAGAGTCGCAGCGCACATAACGCTTTGACGGGGATGAGTGAGTGATGCTCAAAGATGTTGCCATGACAGACTGGCAGGCAGGAGAAAAACACTGAGGCAGAATGATTGGCTTCTCCTCTTTGATGTTTCTGTCTGACTTACTTGTGATGGCTGGTTACATCTTCAAACCCGTTCGGCGCTGACAGTTGTAATGACCCCAAACATTTCATCTGTCACATCCGAGCAGAGCTCTGACAACTTCGAGTGAAAAGACTCTTCTTCTTTGGCCATACTTCATGCTGTATTCCCATTTCAATCCACGAGGGCACACGTTATTAATTTCGATTTGTCACAGGCTTTAAGTTGGGTGTAATTACCCAGCAGAGGATCTTTTAACTTTACAAACCCTGGAAAACAGATGAAGGGGCCGTGCAGACGTCAAAACCACAGAGGAGACAGAGGCGGCAAAAAAACAGGTGGATCAGTGTGAGGTTCGCTTCTGATAAACTTCAAGTGAAAGTACGGAAGATAAGATGCAACATGACACTGACCAGCATGCGCCTGACACCTTCCAACTTTAAAAACTTTATTGTCCCAGAACTTCAGAAAAAAAATCTTTAAAGGACTGCAGTCTTCTGGCTCAGTCCAAGCACACATTTTATCTGCAATGCTGGTTCAGTCAGCCCATGTGTGAGACAGATAAAACTGTTCAAAGCCAACCTTTGTTATTCCTATTTGTGTTTTTGTTGTGTGTATGTGCAAAAACCAAAACATCCCAGCTCCATCCGGTCTGCAGAGCGTGAAACCGTTTCCCATGGTTCTGTTTCATCTGGAAACATGTCTCTGGGTCCCTGTAGCCTCGCTGTTGTGACAGTGGATAATGAATTTCATAACATCTGCCATTTGTTAACCCTGTTTGGTGTAACTGATCTCCTTTTAATCTGTGGATTTCCAACATGTGTGCAGCTCCATAGCTGGACCAGAGTAGTCGGATCCCACGGCCTCTGTGGAGCTGCAGAGGGGAAGATGGACCGGATAAAACTTCTGACCATTGAACTCACTGTTTTTTTGTCAATGTGATTGTGGCAAAATTGCCACAAAAATACTTGGACACTGGTGACTACTTATAATATGAAAGCCAACTATATTTTCCAGGATTTAAGTCACTTGAAATGCAAAGTTTAAAGCACCTGTGATGTGATTGTGCCTTCAGTTTTATACCTTGTCCTTTCTATTTTCCTCCTTATACTTGATTTCCAAATATATTAAACCATCGTCAATCTCCATCAGATTACCAACCGCATTCTACGTATGCAAAGAATGCACTGTGATGCTGGTATTTCAGAGCATAACATAATTTTGGGGGGTGGGTAGCTCAGATTGCAGACTCAAACATCGACAAACCGTCAGAATCACCTCCTCATTTGAAGGCAGGAATGGCTGTAATGGTGAATTCAGTCAATCTTAATTTCTTTCAAACCTTCTGCCCCCATCCTTTGCCCTCTTCATAAAACCTGGAATGTGCTTCAAAGGATGTACACTATCTTTCCTCCATGAATAAAACATCTGTCATTCATCAGCCAGTACAATATGTGCCGATTTAACAGAGCATAACAGCTCTGCAAGGCAAGCAGACAGGCAAGGAAGCTCCAGACTCAACAGGCCTGCGGAGCTCAAATCCAACAAAGTGTCATCGGGTTCCCTCTGGAGATTAGACTGGTTAATTTAGACAACATTCTGTGAATTTATTTGTGAATTAAAGCTATGAAAGAAGCCACAGATGTAAAGGTATGTTAGCTAATGCATGACATGAATGTCTAAGAGAAGGCCGTCTAAAGCCAATTTCACACCTGCACAGCAGCCCTGACATTTTCTGGACATTTTCCAGAGTGGGATGCATGTGGAAACACAGATGTCCACATCAGATGCATGGGGCTTTGAAGGAACTTTACCCAGCCAGCTCTGCATTGTTCTGAAAATGTCTGAATGAACTTATTTGTGAATAGAAGATGGAATTCTCTTGAGAATTCCAGACAAGCGTGTGCATATATGATGGAAATCAGGTACTAATTCATTTTCCAGCTTGTTTGTATGCTGCATTTTGCTGTTATATATCAATTTGGTCTAATACAGGAAGTAGCCATTGATTTAGCAATGCAAATTAATAGGAAATGACAATCGATTTGCTTTATCTCCCATCTTTACTGTCCTGCATACACGGACACATTTTTAGATCTACATGTTTGGACTCATGGGGAAAATATTTTCCCTTCTATGTTGCTCAGTAGCCGTGAAGTTGTTCAAATTACCTTGACATACTCTGCTTTTGCTTATCAGCTGAATAATACACAAATGATACACATGCAGTTAGGCTTGCCAGTGCACTGGCACATACACTACTGGTCTTTTTTATGAGCTCTCGATTATTTAAACCGAGGAGTAGCATTTAAATTGGAGATTACATGAGGATACCAAAAGGAATAATTCTTCTGGAATGCTTCTGTTGAGCCAACACCAGCACTAAACTTTAATTTAAGGCCTTTTCCGCCATCTCCTGGATGGAGAAATTGCCGTGTCATATCACCGCCAAACCAGGAGGTGGCGCTGCTAACTTCTCTTACTCCCAGTAAGTCTGTGATCAGATAGCTTTACCGGCTGGTGCCTGACCAAAATACAAACAATGGGCAAGAAACACAAAAAGCACAAGTCCGAAAAACACGGATATGAAGGTATTTTGCTCTATATAGTTCGAAATTTTACTTATGAGTTTTTCAACAAATTTAATGGACTTTCTGTTTTCTGTTCGGTGGCCGTTTTGGTACAATCATAGCGTTAGCTAGCTTAGTTAGCTATTTTGTTCACTAACTAGCCATCTACTAGTCAGAATATTGCACAGATTTTTGTGTAACCCCCCCCCCCCCCCCTTTACGCGTCTGTAAATTAATACAATGTGCTCCGACAGTAAGAAAAAGCAACAAAAGTACACGAAACAGTGTTATCTCGCGCTGGTGCGGCACGATAATAGTTAGCACATAGTGCTAATGACATCCTGAAGCTGTCACGGCTTGGAGCATAGCGAGCTACTGTCAGCCTTTTCAGGTGTATTCATCTATAGATTGAATGGTTGATTGCAGAATATGGAGAGAAACCACTGAAGATTGTGTTGAAAGTGTCTGGGAACGAAGTGACGACGGGAAGCTCGAGCCGAGACACTTTTTATGACGAACAAAACGCGGACTCCGACAAACCCAAAGACAAGAAGAAGAAGAAAAAGAAGGATAAAGAGAAGGGGCTCGGAACACCAGAGGATGACAAGGGAAAGAAAAAGGTAAAGCCATTAAAGACACAATTACTTTGACCTGGAAGAGACGGGCGGAAAGATGATTTTTTTTCCCCTTCTACGTTAGATGACCAAGAAGAAAAAGGGCCAGGATGCAGAAAATGATGACAGGGAGCAGAGAACTCCTATTCGTTCAGAGCTGGATAAATTGGAAGGTAACCTTAAAAGTTGTTCACATTTTACCTCAATATTTATACTTTAGCTTTCTCTAAAATGTGGTTCCTCTATCTTTCTTTGTTGCAGCAAAAGAGCAGACTCCTTTGCAGGAGGCTTTGAACCAGCTCATCAGACAGCTTCAAAGGTGCAGCCCTTATCACTTATTGATCCTGGATCATTCAGCTTATTTTGGATCAGATATTGCATGTAGAGCAGCAAATCCTCTCACAACTTAGGGAAATATACTATGTTGGTTTTTACTGTTTTTTTACACAGTGTTTAGTGTATCTTTTGGTGCGACTGAGCCTAAATATTATGTTTGGTTTACAGGAAAGACCCCAGTGCTTTCTTCTCATTTCCGGTGACAGACCTTATTGCTCCTGGTTACTCTCTGATTATCAAACGCCCGATGGACTTCAGCACAATGAAGGAAAAAGTGAAGAAAGACTGCTACAGGTCTTTGGATGAACTTAAAGTATGTAAATCATTGCTCTTAGACATTTAGAAACACATTTAGGAAGAACCAAAATATAACTAAAACTTATTGTTTGTGAATGTCAAACAAAAATAAACGTCTGAGGCTGACAGGCATTGCTTCTGTCATATTGAGAAGGTTTAAACGTATCTCAAAAGTGTTGATTGATTCTCAGATGTTGCTTTGTTTGTCATGTTACCTGTGGAGTGTTTGACATCAGATGTGTTGTTGGTGCAGATGGATTTCAGGATTATGTGTGAAAACGCCATGATTTACAACAAACCTGAGACAATCTACCACAAAGCAGCCCGAAAACTGTTACACTCCGGTATGAAGATCCTCAGCCAGGTAACTCACAGCAACATTTCATGTAATCACATCACCATAGGCTTTGGATTGTCCCATTATTTACCAAATAGAGGAAGGGATACATATCTTGATATTCGTCTTCTGTTTCTCATGAGTGTTTCACAAGATGCTGTACATCTGTGTAGTGACACCTGGGTATTTGGTACGTGTAGCTTGAAAGCTAATGTATAGAATTTATATATACATATGGAGCACACAGCTCCATGTTTTTAAACCTTTAAAGGCCATAGTTTACTTGTTACACTGGAGCTTACTTGTGTTTTCCGGCTTTGAGTTGCTGTTTTTGTGTGGAAAAGTAGCTTAATCCACAGAGAAACACTTGAACATGTAAAAGTTGGAGATCACAGAAAACTTCTTGGCTCCTAAGTCTAAACTATCTACTTTGATATAGTTTTTAGAATTTAATTTCAGTGAATGGAAACTGTATTTTAACCAGAGTTTCAGGGCTGTTGTGCCTAAGGAAGTTAACACTGTTTTCAAACAGGAATTATTATATGGGTTGTTAAGATTGAGGATTGCAGGGGAAGATAGAGGTGACTAAATCTTACTCAATCAAGGTTTTGTATTACTTCCAACACTGACATAAATTTGCAAGTTTTGAAAATGTTATATTGTACACAGAGTTTGTTTATGTTCCTCTAATAGGATTTTTTTTCCCCCTGTGGATGAGCTTGTGTTTTGTTTTTTTAGTGATGTGACACATGGGGGCAGCAGCAGACATCACATTATCTTCCAAAGCTTTGCTTTTTTTCTAAGAAACGAAAAAAATATCCTGTTTCTCCTTCAGGAAAGGCTGGACAGCCTGAAGCAGAGCATAGATTTCATGTCTGGCCTCGACCCTGCCACCAAACAGCCACTAAAGACTGAAGACCAAGGGGACTCCAGCCTGGACCGGAACAAGGAGGGAGGCACCAGCACAGAGAACAGCGAACGCTCCCAGACACCCAGCACACCCAGGTGCTTTAGCCTGCTCATGTCACACAAGGCCAATGATACCCGTGGTCACACACTTGGTGCCTGAAACAAGCCATGTGACAGCTGGCTTGTTGCAAATGTCTCTGTTTGAAATGGAGGATGAAATAGTCTGGGTCAGACTAAAGCTTAGAAAACTACTCAGTGCCAGCATGCAGCATGTTGATGAAGGCAGTTTCCCATTAAACCAGGGTTCCCATGGGTCCTTAATAA
>JBBDHI010000001.1:27472790-27482933 GCA_037177115.1 Craterocephalus stercusmuscarum
GGAGAAAGCCAATGTGCCTCCTTTGGTTTCTGAGTTGCAAACAATGAGCTAATTTATTTAAAAAAATTAGCCCTGGATAGAAAAAACAAGTAAATGTCTAATAACACATGAAACTAATGACACATTTTGGTGCTCAAGTACATCGTTAATGAAAAAATATTAATCAGAAATTACATCAGGCATGTTTTCATTTGATGGAGCCCGTCATCAAAAATTAAAAACAAAAAGCACGAGATACATCTTAGCATGAATTACTGCACTGAGCATCTGTGAGAAAATTCTGTTGTCTTTTTATGGTAAAATCATTATCAAATTATCAAATCATTAACTAATGGCTCTTGGGAGTGTCAGTGGAGTGCTGTTCTGAAATGTGATCAGTTTGTTGATGCCTTGGAAATTCATGATGGGATGTGAGGATCACTGCAACCAAAGTGCCATTTGGTAACTGCACAGCAAGTACGTAAAGAAAGAGTCAAACTAAATCAACCAAATCCGACTTTCAATGTGCAGAATGAATTCTGAGGAAACAAATCTAGGGAAAACAGCAAAACTCTGAGAAGAGCTCTATGTTAGAGTCCTAAGGCAGAGCTGTGGACAGAGACAGCAGCCTGACATGGAAAACTTTTGCCACTCAGGAAGATATTTCAGTGTTTATGTGCGTTTTTATCTCCCAAATAATGTAAATGTTTTCACAAAAACTTGTATCCAACATGTCTGCTTAGAATCAGCTGTCTGGCCAGCAGACACAACAGAGAAGAGTTAAGGTTTCCCACACTCTCAAAGAGGATTTGTCCCTGCCTCTTCTTTTGACTGTATTCATTTAATGTACTTTAGACACTCACGGTAGTTTATCCTCAATCTTCAAAGATGTCAGAGAGTCAGTAAAATGTTGAGCCAAAGTAATTACAGAGACAAGTTCAGCGTGCAGAAGCTGGTTTAGCTGTGACTAGAGGTGACAGCCTGCAGCAGCGTAACTGAATGTCAGTGAAAGCTGCTGCTCAGACTGCAAGAGCACCAAATAGACAATCATGTACAGGGTAACCAAGGAAACTACTGGAGTTATTGTGCTAGCCAGATTGAAGTGCAGACTTGTATTCATTCAATGAAAGGTTTATGTTGAGCCTGCCAAACAGCTGAGCACACCCACCCACACGAAGCCTGAAGCTATTGAAGGAATGTCTGTTGATGCCATCCAACTTGCCCATCATAGCGATGGCAAACTCCACCATGATGCCTATCTGGGCTGGTTGTCTTTCTCTGTCCTGAAAGAAGAGTCACATTAGAGTCAACACAGCACCTCTGATGCAAACATATTTTCTTTTAGATTAATGAAGTGTAGTCAAGTCTTCCTAGAAACATGGGTCTGACCCAGGTCTGACCCTGCTCTGCAGCACAGACCAGCCCACCTGATTGTTCTCCTGACCAGGCGTCCCACTAAGCCCTGCAGCAGCCATGTAAGTGCTGCCAATTGTCTTGATCTTCTCCACTGAACTGAACTTTGGTTTGGACAGCAGCTGTAAGGTAAGAGGGAAACAGGCCGAGGAGTGAATGCATGTGGAAACGTTATCATTCCAGCGGGTCATCGTTTCATCCTGCAGATGCAGTATTAACCACGCTGCGTGGTTCACACTGAACCTGTGCAGCTCAGGGAAGTACTTGGGCGGAAACCCTTCCCATCTTTGTCCTCCTGACCTCGTCAAAGTCGGCGATGATCTCATTGAGGAGCCGCAGGCATTCCAGGCCTTCCTTGTTAATATCACACTCCGTGTAAAATTCTTTGAAATCTGGCACTGAAGCGAACATCACACACACACAGTCATAGGACTGATAGTAGAGATCCTGTTGCAGAAAAAAAGGGGAGAGAAGGACTTTTTTTTTTTTCATTTTTTACATTATATTCATGTGGCAAGTTTTGAGTGTTGAAACTAAAAGAATTCACTGTTTTTACCTGGATTAGAACAATAAAGTTTAAAAAGCTTAATCAGAGTCATTTAATAATTTATCCGTGAGAAAACGAAGGAGAGAAGCACACAGAGACACTTTTTACAAACTGAATTTTGGAATATGTCCAGTATGATACACCAGTGTCATTTTCCACTATCACAATAACATTGCAGCCAGTGGTAACCTGATAGCACCCTGAATGGACGCAGCGTCGTGTTTCACCGAGGCTATTGAACCTGATGACATTAGAATGACTTCAACATATTTCAAAACTGAGCAGAAATCTTTAAAAGCACCCAAAAAGAACAACTACCTACTTCTTATTTCAGTAAAATGTAAAACAACCGACTCTTTATAACAATCACTCATCTACACAATGATGCTGAAACCCGGGCAAACAAAACACTGTAGTAGCCCACGTGTTTTTTTATTGTAATCGCTTCTTATCTGTTATCAGTCAGTACTTTGCAAACAGATGGGACGTTAGCCTGATTCAACCAAATCCCCTGTGGAAATCTCACCTCATTCTTCTTATTCTCCCCAACAAACAAAGCTGCCACGTGGGCCGGCAGCACATTTTCCAACAGCAGGCGGTTCAGGTTCTCCCTGGTCTCTATCTCATCCTGCTCTGTGCGGTTCTTGTACTTCATCAAGAAGTCCTGGCGAAAGCAGTTCTCGTTCTGAGAAGCAGACAGGCAGTGAAATTAACACGGGAAACAGGATAAATTGGTAAAAATCAATGTAAACATTCTCATTTCATCTGCTGAGAATGCGAGGAAAGCAATGTAATGTGAGAAAAGAGGCAGAAGCTGTCGATACCTGTTGTGAGATGATGAGCATGGTAACGAGGAACAGCGTGATGTATATGCAGCTCATAACCTGGGGGTGTTTTACCAGCCCTAAACTGTGCAGGATTTTCATGTCTTCCTCTTCACTGCTGCAGAACAAAGAAAAATATTCTTCATCTATGATTTTACCCTGAATTACATCATCAATACATGGCCCTTCAGTTTAACAGAAATGAACTTTTTCTAAGGGTAGTGGGGTTTCCACTACCAGAGCTTAACGGTGCACATACTTCACTGCAATCATCACATGAAATACATCATCTGTTATGAGCGGATAGTTGTTGCACCATTATAGTAAGAAAAAGCAATGATTAAACACGCAACAGGACAAAAGAATTCCCCTGTAACATCTAAACAAGAGGAAACTAAACACCAAACAGATTTCTGCTTTCTGTCGCACCTGCTGATGTTCTGGCTGTTGTTGATCTGAGGACCACAGTAATTTGCATAGGTCTTAAACAGGTCCTTCTTGGTGCTGAAGATGATGATGTAGTATGCAGTGGAGGCCACGGTGAGGAAGAGCACTTTGAGCTCAAAACTCACCCTGAGAAAGACTCCGCATGCAATGAGTGACAAGATACAGCAGTATACGGAGTACTGTGGGACAGGGAGAGCATTGAAAGGGATTCAGATCTGTGGTAATTACACCAGTAATAAGTTAGCGAATGACCTTCTATACAGTATGTACACAGTAAAATGTTGCTATATGTTAGCTCATTATAATTAATGTCCTTATTTAAAGCACTTTCCCATGTATCTAAGTATCAGAGGTGGGAAGGGAGGGCTAAAATGCAAACTAAATGCCCCGAGATACATTTCATCTATATTTATCTTCATCTGTAGTTAATAAATCAGTCACTTACGGGCAAATAGAAGAGGTCAGCCTCATCCGTTTGTGTCTGGTGAAAGCACTGCGGGGTGTTGAAAAACAATTTGACTGACAAGTAACCACTGGACAACGTGCTTTGAAGTCTGGCATGGCATCTATGAAGAGCAGCCCAGCTAGAAATAGTCGCGGACATAAGGGCCTTCTCTTCACTCTCAAATTGTGAGCATAGTCTTACCAGGTTGAACACTGCCAAGATAATGATGACCGTAGTAGTGATGGTTGCCAGAGGGAGGCGCACACATGGTCGTTTAACTACCGCCTTGGATACCGCTGGCAGCCACTGACACCTTGAAAGCTTCTCTGGAAAGAGGCGCTGTGGTGGATCAAGAGAAATGAGGTAGAAAGGGAGAAAAGACAGATTTAGACATGTGCGTAAAGTATGTGATTCCTGTTTAGTCATAGCCAGACGCGTGAGTGACTCACAGCTCACTACTACCAAAGTAAGATCCTGTCTGAGTGGTGAACACCGCCTGTGAAGGACTGGTGCCACACGTCATCTGCCATGCCAGTCAGGTGCAGTAGCTGCTGTGCTTTAAATGCAGCGTAGCTTCAGGGACATGTGTCCATTTTCACACAGGCTAATTCTGGCCAAGTGAAACACTGAGACAATGTACACAGCACAGATATTTCACCCATGTCTTTATTTACCAAGCACTTGCCCACTGTAACATCTTTGCCTTGCTTATTTGAGAAATGGACCTTTGAAGCTATGACAAGTCACCATTAATCTGGTGACAACTGAACATGTTAGTGTCTGAATCAGCCTAATGGTGCTTTTTCCATAACATAACCTCCTGGCAAGGTCAAAGCTTATAAAATACATATCACTTTCAGCAGAGTACAAGTCTGACCAGAAAAAGTCAAATTAACAGATGTGCACAGTGGGGGTGGGCACATTTAAAAAGTGATTAGATGTTTAGAGGAGCTCATCCCGTAACTAAAATAAATGAATAGTGTTACCTAAAATATCCTCATCTGAAGTTTTCCTTTTAAATGGATTTTAAATGAATGAGAGAAAACCTGCAGCTTCTGCTTTCTGACCATATATTAGGGTTTTCTACTCATCATATCCACTGCCTTTTTGTTTGATGCAATAAAGTGTGTTTGCTAGCTTGATTAAAATCTACATCAAAGCAAAATGCTATGAGAATAGTATAGTTGTGGAAGTACGTACAAAGTGGCTGTTTTTTCAGCCTCTTCTGTAGCTGTGATGGTGGAGAGGTTGGCCTCAGAAGTAAAAGATCATGTTTTCTGAAGCTGAAATCAACTATAATGCTAACAATGGGAATCCTCATCCAGAACACCATTAATTTTTTCATTTTTTTACAACATCAACCAGGCTTTCAATGTACCAAATAAATTAATCAGACAACTGCAGCTTATTCAGAAGTCTGAGTCCTCAGTGAGACTAAGAAGGTGGAGCACATGGATGCAGGTCTGAAGTCTATGCACTGGTTCTCTGTCCTCCAGTGGATCTGTTGCTGGTCTAAAACTCTGAATGGCTGATGAACAAAAGACATCAGTGACCTCTTGACCCAGTCTGAACCTACCAGACCACACTGTCTTTTATCAGTTCCCAGAGTCAGAACCAGACATGCAGAAGCTGCATTCAGCATCAATGCCCCACATGTATGGATCAAACTCCCAGAAAGCCTCAGATCAGCTGAAACTCTCCTGTTCTCTGCTGCATTTGCATCATTTCCACCAAATCCGCACCGTTTTTTCCTTTCTCCTGTTTTAATACTAAATGATGCTTCTTATTTTCTTAATATCATTTTATAAAGCAATTTGAATTGCCTTTGAATTGCCATAAAATGTGTTATACAATAAACTGGCTTTCCCCTAAAGAGCTAAAAAGAATAATCTAATACTTAATCTGTGTTTTGCAGTGTGTGCTTAACATTATAATATGAACTGACGTGGTAATATCACATTTCCTTTCATAAGAAACAAACTTATTAAATACTTCTGTGATATAACTAACTAGATTTATGTCCAATCTTATGTATAGGGAGAATATTATGTCTCTGGACAGTAATTTCACAGACATCGAATTAGCAGAGAAGTGGCCAATCTTTGGATTCTCAATGGTGTCCCTTCAACAGATTGATAAAACCATTAATGTAATGTGTCTCATGCCTGAAATAGGCTTTTCAAATTTAGCTCAGAGTGTTAAAGATGATCATTTTTCTTGTTCACTCACAAAGTGAGGCAGAAAACACCTACATCTTTATGTATGGAAAATTTAAATAACAAACTTTACATTTAAACATGAACCATGTATCATCAAGCACATCATGTTTCATATAAGGATTTCAATGTTCCTTATAGCATAAAATTAGCTTCTTTACACAAATGTAAAATTATGGATGGATTGTTAATCAATGTCTGTGACTTGAAATCTTATCCTTGCATTTATCTGGAATAAAATGGACAGTAAGCTTAAACCAGGCTGTTGCTATCGTCGCGTGGCCAGTAACATTTCATTTTCCATTAAGACCTGCATCATTACGGCATTCTTTTGTGTGGCCTGCAGAGGACGAATAAAACATTTCCCTTTTTCTCTAATGGACAAAGAAAATTGCAGTTAATTGAATAGTACTGAAGAGCAAAATTCTTGAGTCATGCACATCTAAAGCAGGACAGGGCCAGGCTTTTTTTCTGGAACAATTACAACCCTTATACAATGGTCCTCAGGACAGGATTTTTCTGCCTTGGAGGCTTCCTTTTTGTTTAAAAACAAGACACCTGAAGAAAAAAAGGACAGAGTTAGCATACTGACCTGTAAGTGACCTGCATAACAGATGGCCAGGATCAGCAGCAGCACACAAACCAACACTCCAAATGACATCCCCAGCTTGTGCCGTCTAACAGACAAAACCAAAGTGTCAAAATCAGCGTCCAGTCCTTTTATTAGGACGAAATCCCCATAACAGCGTGTATCTAAGACAACACACCTCACCACAAAGAGAAAAACTCTTCCTCCCAGTCAGACTCAATGAGAAAGGACAGACTTAGACAGCAGGCATTGTTGGTTTATACTCACTCTTTTGTGACTAGCATCTGAACCACAAAGATACAGAAGAAGATGAAGGCTGCACAACCCACGTAGTGTTTAAACATGGGCAAATCCAGAGCTCTGTACTGGGAGGAGGAAAAGCAAAACACATCACAATCTCATATTCAGTATCATCACAGGAGTACGCATACATGAAAATGTAGAAATGTAAGTTATTCTAGTGACCTCGCAAGGCCAAACCAACCTGTTTTTCCAGATCTTTCTTTGGAAACCACAGACCTAAACTGCCACTCTCTTCAGACTTCGACCATTGTCTGAGTGAAAAGAAGGAAAAAGCAGAAGTTGAACAGAGAAACTACAAAGAAAGAGTGAAGAGATACTCGCCTTGATACTGCTTGATTTAAAGTGAAGATCAGCCCTGGAGCACATAGGGCATCAACAGCTGCTCAGTCCTTAATGTAATTATTTGACAGAGTAAGAAAAGTGATTTCTGAACAAACTAAACTGGAGTGTGTATGATAACAAAGCTGTTATCTTGTGGAGATTTAACTTTTTAATAAAAACATTTTAATAAAACCAACTCAATCTTTTGTTCCCTGCCTCTGACAGACCACTGATGCAACTAATGATCTAAGTCAAGGTTGTCCAAAGTCGGTCCTTGAGGGCCACAATCCTGCAGGTTTTCCATGCATTCCTGCTCCAACACACCTGATTCAAATTATTTAATCATTGTACAGAACTTAATTTGTTGCTGGATCCATCTAATTTGAGTCAGGTGTGTTGAAGCAGGGATACATGGAAAACCTGCAGGACAGCGGCCCTTGGACCGACTTTGGACATCCCTGATCTAAGTGAAAGACTTCAATAGTCAATAGTTGACTACAGTATATCCTGACATCCTGCCTTCATGCCTGCGCCTGCCTCGCCTTCTTATCCTGAACTGGGATGCTTTACACGGAAATTGATCCAACATGCACGTTTCATACAGTGGCCAGTAAAAGTATCCACCGGTATATACAGTAGTCCCTGTCCCAATACCCACACTGTGCCCCATGCTCCTCTAGGAAGTGTGCGCCTGGCAGAAGTGCACAAAAGGGTTTGAATGGCCAGATTACAAGCGTGGGTAAAACAGCAGAAATGGGAAAGCCATCAACTTGCGCCCTTACATGATGACAGCACCGACGACTGTGTGCGCTATTCTGCTGCTTATAAGGATCATAAAGAATAATTGAATTGGCTGTTTTATGACTGGTTGAAAACAAAAAGTGATTAAATTGTTAGCATAGAATATCTGTAAATAAATATAGATACACATCAGTCAAATAAGTCAGATATTTAAAGCATATTTCAAAGTAAAAAGGCAAACTTGCAATATTATTACACATGTACAGTTAAAGTAAAAAGAGGAAACATTTCAGTACATCAAGACATTTTTAAGGCAAAGGGACTCTTTCGCCAAACCGCCATTTTCCCACTTTTTTTGCTTCATATGGGACATGCAGCAGGGAATTGTGGGTAATATGCATTTGGGGAAGTCTGCATAGATGCAAATTTTGCCGAAGTGTGACCGCAAAAAGGGGGGTAACTTGCACACTCGAACCTTCAACGTGAACACACAATCCAGCAGCACGAGGGTGGAAGTAGTATTGAGACAAAACCATAGAGCAATGGAGTAGATTATATTCTCCCTTTTCTTTAAACTCATTCATTTAGTTAGATTTTTGTAAAAATAATAACAATAATTTTTAAAGATGACTCCAACTTTTCAGCTTGGTGAGGTGAAACAAAAAATATAAATATAAAATCTAAAGATAACTACCTCCATAATTCCTAAGGTTCATCTAAGTACAATCTAAGTGCCACATTATTTCAGTATAAATACACCTGTTCTAAAAAGGTCCCCAGAGTCGCTATCAACATTAATATGGTGTGACCGATACTAATGAAAGTAAACACCATGGACTGCTATTAAACACATAACATGTTGATAGAATATGACATGACAACAAACCTGCCTGGGAAAGGAGTCACAGACTGGACAAGGACAACATTAAACGGGGAGTCAATAGCCAGATCAAAGGTAACTCTGAGGGAGATGGATAGTGCTGCAGCAGAGACTGCTGTGTTATAGGACCAAAATAAGCTGTAAACTACACAGAGCTGCGGTTTAATGGAGGAACGGCCAGAAAGAAGTCATACAGAAATGTTCACCCAAAGACACGTGGGAGACACTCTGGACATACTTTAGTAGGTCATCTGGTCAGATGAGACTAAAATATAACAACCCAATGAAATGAAACCTAATGAAAACCCAACAGCTCTCATCACACCAAGAACACTGTGTAACATCAGCAGGTACTGGGAAACTGGTCGGATCTGAGAGGATCATGGGAAATATGGGGCGTTTCTTAGAGAAAAACAGTTTAATTCAACCGAAGATTTAAGGCTGGGATGGAGGTTCAATGACCCTGAGCATTCAGATACAGCAACACTTGTCAAGTACTTATGCTTTAATTTAGCTGAGAAACTTGCAAACACTCATCAGTTCAATCTGCTTCTTTCGCCTGTTTAAGGATGGGCAATTTTCCAATTTTCACATCATTTTACAATCCTACTTTTACTGAGGGAAGCACTTATATTGTCACCCACATTGTACCGTGAGCCTCTTTCAATGTAGTTTTACTAAATATTTGTAGGTATATAGTGCATATGATCTGCTGCCTCTGATTTAAAATGGAGGATATGTAATAAACAAGAACATCACAGCAATCATTGCATTGATATCATTATTTAAGAATCATCAGACACAACAGTAGGAAAGGTTTATGTTGCTTGGTGGTTTTCTCAGAATAACACAGGTTAGCTGGTCCCAGTTCAAGTTTTTAACAGTTCAGTCACCTTGAACAACATGACCATCTTAAGAAAGAGCAAACTCACAAAAAGGGGAGCATATTAAAATAAACACTAATCATAAAATTCTCCAATCTAAGGACAAAATGTATACGCCTTACAGTAAATTTGTAAAAAAAAAAAAAACACATTACTTTCACAATCTTCCTCCAGCTGTAAAATTGTAACCACACTGTGTTGGCAAAGCACAAAACACACCGAATATTAGCAAATCTGTAATCTAAAATGATCTCTGAATGAACTCCAGACCCAACACACAGGACATTAATACAGGAGCTGATCTGACCCATAATCAAATACATGCAGAGCTGCTGCTACTGGTTCACGGAGACAAAAAGCTTGTGGCTTTTTGTAATGCTGTCATGGCACTGACAAAATAAATGGAGAAATGGATATTAATATTTGTGGAGCATTTATTTTCGTTTAGAACTATTAAGGCTTTTAGGATATTGACTTTTTGGCTACTGTATTATCTTTCAGTGTCGACCAAAAGGATGCCAAAATCTACCTCATAAAACCACTGTAGATAAATC
>JBBDHI010000001.1:27591131-27603633 GCA_037177115.1 Craterocephalus stercusmuscarum
AAATGATTTTATAATAGAAGGCAGCTGTTTATCTCACTTTTTGTGTTCAATGTGAAAACTCTTAAAATATTTGGGATTTGCAAGGAGCTTGTTAATTTTCTATAAAAAGAAATTGCAAGTTGCATAATAGCAAATAACTTTACTCTTTTTTATTCATGTTTTTACATATTGTGCTGCGGTGATTTTCTCAGTTCATTTTTTTTAAGTTTCCTTTTTGTTGTAATGAGTCTGTATTCTTTTGCCCTGTTTAAAACTTTAAAACTAATTTTCCATGTTCTTATATTTACAGATATTGCTTCACAAAATGAAAATCGTACAAGGGAACAGGTTTTTAATAACTGGAGGATGTGGATATTTTGGTTCTCGGTAAGAAAAGTTTAATGATTTCGCTGAATAACCATTGTAGTCGCTGTATGCAACTATGCTGTATTACCACAAGGTGGCGACGTTGCGCCAGTTATCTAAGATATCTAGGCGCTTCAAAGAAGTGGAATACAGAGTAAAAATGCATGCAGAAAATACATTTACTCACAATAAATGTGAAATATTAAATGAGAACTTGTATGGCTTTCAGTGAGATTTTAATTAAATGTGTTTTTTGCAGACTTGCTATCGCTTTGCATAAAAAAGGAGCCAAAGTCGCTCTGTTTGACACCATCCCTCCAAACCAAGAAGTCCCTGAAGATGTTGTGTTTGTGCGAGGAGATGTGCGTGATTATGAACAAATTAAGAAGGCCATCACGGGTGTGGACTGTGTGTTCCACATAGCCTCCTATGGCATGTCTGGTAGGGAGCAGCTGAATAGGAATCTGATTGAGGCGGTCAATGTTCAAGGCACACACAACATCCTAAAGGCTTGTGTTGAGCATGGAGTATCCAGGCTGGTTTACACCAGCACCTTCAACGTGGTCTTTGGGGGTCAAGTAATAGAGAACGGGGACGAAAGCCTCCCGTATTTACCTCTCCATCTTCACCCGGATCACTACTCCAGGACCAAGTCTCTGGCTGAGATGGCCGTGCTAAAGGCCAACAGCACATTGCTGAGGGGTGGCTCTGGGCTGCTGAGAACCTGTGCCCTGCGACCAGCAGGTATCTATGGGCCTGGAGAGCAGAGACACCTGCCCAGGATAGTTGGCTACATCGAAAGAGGGATCTTCAGGTTCGTTTATGGTGACCCCAGCAGCCTGGTAGAGTTTGTTCATGTGGATAACCTGGTGTTAGCACATGAGCTAGCTGCAGAGGCTCTGACTCCAGAGAGGCAGCACCGCTCCGCTGGCCAGGCCTACTTCATCTCCGACGGCAGGCCCATCAACAATTTTGAATTCTTCAGACCTCTGGTGGAAGGCTTGGGCTATGGTTTCCCCAAGCTACGCCTCCCCATCTCTCTGGTTTACTTTTTTGCCTTACTCACGGAAATGATTCACCACCTCATCGGCCCCCTGTACAACTTCCAACCACTGCTGACACGCACAGAGGTGTATAAAACCGGCGTCACACATTACTTCAGCTTGGGAAAGGCCAAAGCAGAGCTTGGTTATCAGCCGAAGGAATACAACCTGGATGAGGTGGTGCAGTGGTTCAGAAGCAGAGGCCATGGGAAGAGATGTCACAGCTCCTTTATCAGCAGACTGATACTTAACATCCTGTTTGTTTCAGCCTTCATTGCTGCAGCTCTCTCTTTTCTGCCCGTTGTTGGTAGTTGATGACAAACTAAATAAAAAAATATCAGCTTTTCACATGCCAAATAAACCGTTTTTATTCTTTTCAAGCAGTTATCTAGTTAAAATTGCTTTTTAACTAAACTGTTTTAATTACTTTTAAAGGACTCTACAAAGTCTACCTCTTTCTAACAACTGTTAGGTTTTGCTAGAAAGCAAATATATAAAATAATTCCTGTGCTGTTTTATGCCATGGAAAATAAAGAACACCTGTCATACAAATGAATAAATTTAGACTTGTCAAACTTTCACTGTGGATTTTCATTTTTGAAAGCATCCCTTTTATGTGCAAAATGTATAATATAACTCAGTAGCCTATAACCTGCTTTAGAATATAAGTATGCTGGATAGATCTATGTGGATTCATTTTTGGAAGGCTGCTTTATAAGTGAGACCAGTGAGGTGCAAATGAGCTCTGTCGATATAAGACACGATTTCCCCCCAGATTTCCAAAATTGTTCAACTTTTAAGCCATTCATGCACTTTGCATTCCGTTTATTTGCATTTTAAACGACAAAAGTCTTGTTATGGAGACGGTTATGAGCAATTCTATCCAGCATTCATTAAATGTTTATATCCGGAGATTATGTTTGCATATTAAACAAAAAAAGAGGGAAAGCCCGGATAAAGTAGACTTTTAAGTGCTTTTACCCTCCATCATAGCGGTTGATTGCAACCTACTGCTGCTGCAGAAGGAGCCGGACCAGGTGAGGCGTGTTTTGTGAGGTGTTTCAGTTCGCCTGGGATGAATGCAGACGTCCCCTTCTCTCTAAACTATTCTCTCCGGAGCCCGGCAGCCCCTTGCTGAGTTGGTCGCAGTCATTGTTTCTCTGCAGCATTAACCACATTCCACAGGGGCGCAGCGCATCCTGTCTTCCTCCCCGCATTCCTTTCAGGCGAAACAGTCCCTTTCCTAAAACAGTCTTTCTTTTTAATTTCTCGCCAAGTTGGTGAACTCGGACCGAACTGAAAATCATATTTACGGGATATGCGATTATCCCTCCCGCTCTAAATCCTTGTGAAGCAGCCGAAAGAGAAATTTAGAGGAAAAACCAACAAGGAGAAATTCCTCCGCGCAGCGCGCCATTGACTGTAAAGACCTTTCAACTTAACAAAAACTGAAGTTGACAAACGTATCCCCGTCGGCTGAAACTGTGAGAAAGAGTTTGTTTTTTCGGCAAAGTGGGGAAAGCAGAAGGGGACGATGCGGCTCGCGGCGGGGGTTTGCGGGTATGTTGTCGGTTTTGTGTAAATGAGAGACGGCTGCGCGGCGGCGTTTTGTTTTGATTTCCATGTGAAATGCAATTAGTGCTCCGCGGTGCTCGCTAGTTTGGCTCGCGGAGCGCGGCGCACTCTCAACTTGTTTCTCGCCTCGGGAGCGCAACATGGAGCATTATCAGGAGGACCTGGGACTCCGGGCCGCCACGCTGATGGAGGATCTTTCCCTGTACGACGCTTATAAAGACGGGATGTACGACGCGAGGAGAGACTTGGTGATAAACCCCGATTTGGACTTCTCTGCTCCGGCTGGAGGGGAGCACAAAAGTAAGCCGATGAATGGTACCTCTGTTCTCCACCAGCAGCATCACACGCTGGAGAATTTCACGTCTGGGAATAAAGTGTACAACGCGGCTCCGGTGCGCCCGGTGAACTGCGCCCGGACCGTGCCCGTGGATTTCTGCGCCCCGCAGAGAGACGCGGGGTACGGCGAGGAGAGCTGTTGCACCAAATCCGAAGTGGCTCTGCCATGTTACAGTGGCACCTCCGAGAGGCACAGGAGGTACTCTCTGGAGGTGCAGGGCCACAGGTACAGTACCGGCTCCACCTTTGACGGCGTCCCCCTCAACAAACCGGTGCCTCTGCCCGGCAACAGGTGCAACAGCGTCTGCATCAGCAGCAGCCACGACGGGAGGTACAACGCCGCCAGTCCCCGCTCCAGTCTGGCGTCCTCTCTGTCCTCTCAGGAGCAGAGCAAGCATGCCAGCCCGCGGTCCAGCATCAGCAGCCCGCGCACTAGTTTGGTGGTGCCGGGTCAGGACAGGTACACAAGCCCCAGGTCTAGTTTGGTTCACTGTGAAGGGAACAGCGTCCTCAGTCCCCGATCCAGCTATGCAAGCACCGCCAGCGACACCAGTAAGCACTCCAGTCCCAGGGCCAGCCTCAACAGCTGCGACTGCTGCAGCAAGCCCAGCAGCAACCGCACCAGCGGGATCAGCATGGGCTACGACCAGAGGCACGCGAGCCCCCGGTCCAGCACGGCCAGCCAGTACTCCTTCACCACCAGCCCGAGGTCCAGCTACTCCGATTCGCGGTACGGGCCCGTGGGAAACCCGGATCTGGAGGGGGCCATCCTGCACGCCGCGCCGCTGGCGAGCCCTCGCTCCAGCATCTGCAGCCAGGATGGGAGCGCGAGACCGGGGACCGCGGCCAACTGCGTGGTCAGCCCGCGGTCCAGCATCTCCAGCCACAGCTCCAGGAGTTCCCGCAGCTCCAGGGGCTCTATGAGCACCTATCCGGATCTACAGCTGCCCTCTCCCCGCTCCTCCGTGCTGGGCAGCAGTTTGCACGAGGACACGCTGCTGCAGGAGTTTGGGGACTCTAACGGGACCCAAAGCCGCATCCACCTCCATGCGGTGCCTGAACCCCAGCAGCAGTTAGCCCAGATGGGGGGCACAGTGGACATCACCGCGGGGTCTCCGTCATTTAGTTACGGGATGTCCACGAAGCCCTCCAGCCAGAGGTTTAAGCTGCCTTACCAGGTGACCCCGAACCGGGAGAGCGGGCCGAGCCAGGCGGAGAAAAGGCTGGAGGCGCTCACCCTGGAGCTGGAGAAGGAGTTAGAGATGCATATGAAAAAGGAATATTTTGGTAGGTTTGATTGTTTTGTTTCTTTAATTTGCATATTTTTTTCTCGTTGACAAAATGCCATTTGCCAATAAGTTACTGTGATCTGCGCTTATGTGCAACCCCCATCCATCATCATCTGTTTCTTTACTTTCTCTTTTCTCTTTAGAGGTTTGAATTTTTGAGCACCTGAGAATGGAAAAAAAAACCCAAAGTTCAGCAAACATTTCCAACTTTTGTGTACTTGAGCATCTTCCATCAGGTTGTATGTGTGCGTCAGGCATTTGAAGTAGCCATCAGACTCAGACAGGCTGTTCTCTGATCTGCCTCTCTCATCTCCCCCCAACACCATCGCCTACAGACTCTCATCATATTGGGGTCTCTGTGGAAGACACATGTCCTGATGCAATGAACACAGGAGCCACTGCAGTGACGTCTAACCTGAAATGTGACGTAATTGTCACTGAAAACTGGAATCCACAAGGTTCAAACACAGTTTTTTCTGTCTAAGTAGAGTCTATTTAAAGGCTGTTTGCAAGCTGCTCATGCTGCATCGCCTCTGAGGGGTCCCCCCTCCGGCTGATCAGGGAGGCTTTTGCAGGCCAGTACTAATGTCTTGGCAGAGCTAACATTTGCAGAGCACGGCACGGCGCTGAATGGGACCCTCTGTTCTGGCAGAGCACACACCCTTCGGTCATTCGGAGCTGTGTGGTCAGGGTTAGCTGAAAATGCAGCTTGTGGTCAAGCATGCCGCCGGCTCCTGTATGGCTGTCTGTTCATTATTAAAGGTGAGCAAAGCTGCGAACGTTCACCTTTTGCAGCACCTCAGAGGCATTTTGACACTGGAAGGGCTTTTTTCTTTGCATTTAGCCTGAAATGATGGCTAATCATTGACTGATTCCCGGAGGAAGTTGCTGTCTAAGGTTGTGAATCGGCAGCCAGACAAATGGCTGCAGCCCCAGAACAGTGGCTCGTTTTGTAGCCGGCGCACTTGCTCACAGTCAGACAGCTGTTGATCTGTTCCAGAGAAGCAGGTGAAAGAAGGAAGATGGAAGAAATGGGGGTGGGGGTTTAGGAGAGATAATGGAGGTGGTAATAGATAGAGATGGAGAGAGAGAGGGAGAGAGAAGAATGCAGTCGAACGCTCCTCACTCCCAGCCCAATAGAGACAGCTCTGTTTCCGTAGCGACGGCGCAGAAATTGATCGCTGGGGCTTCTTTTCGGGGGCCCGGCGATGCCTGCCAGCGTCCCACACTGCCCGCTCTGCCGGCTGGCCCTGAGGTGGCCTCTGTTTGTTGTGGTGGCAAAGGAGCTGTGAATCAACAGCTGGCCTGGTGGAAGCCTGCAATTGAAGCAGCAGAATGAGCCCCCCCACCCACCCCCTCTTCTGCAGCCCTCCCCGCCCTCACTCCCCCGCGAAGCCCTTCATTAACCAGCCGGTGGGGAGTCGGGCAACACCAGACACTTGGCACACGATCCTGGCTGGCGGGCCAGACATAGTTGGTGGGGGTCAAGTCTGATCACCTGCCCAGAATTATAATGGCAGTAGTCATGCACATGTCTGTCACACGCATGCTGACTTGTGGACAACAGCACACTCTGTGTCCGCTGCACTGAAGGCTCCCGTTTGCTTTGCCTTGCACTCTGCAGCTGAGATAACAGCAAATACCTGCGTCTTTAGGCTAACTTTAAGTTAAAGACCCTCTTTGTTTGCTGACGTGTGCAGAGCTGCAGGGAGACCCGTAACACACGGGGACAGTCGCTCTCTGAGAGCACTTTACATTCCCCTCACAGCTTTCTCTGCTGCCCTCTCCATTCATCTGTTTTCCACAACAAGTGAAGGAGGACTACACTGTGTTTACTGTTTTGTGCTGCAAACATGTCGTGTTTATTGTTGGGGATTCATTGTGTTTGGCTGCAGCGCTGTGGCTTCTGCAGTTCCTAAAATCTGATTGAACATGTGCTGCAGAGGTTAACCCCCCCTCCCCGACTCAGAGCCCCTGTCTTTGGGCTGTGAGAAGTCAGAGTGGTAGTTAAAGTTTCATGAATCGGGCCGTGCAAGCCTTCTTACGACCCGCAGCACGTTCGCCGTTGTTGCAGTTGACTTTTGCTTTTTATAATCGGAAGCGCTGCCACCGAGAAGGTTTTCCTCAGATTCCTCTTCTTAATTCAGTTTCACTGATGTTCGTCCCACTGTTTTTATTCCATTAGCAGGCTAATAGATCTGAGTTTGATAGGGAAAATATCTTCTTATGAGCATAAGGACAAGCCAGCGCTGGGCAGGTTGCGTTTGCTTTCTGCACGCCTGCAATGTAAAACACAGACATTACAGCTCAGGGGCGAAGGAATGTATGTGCATCGAGTGATGCCATTTTATTTTTAACCGCAGCGTGTACACCCTGCATCCTGTCCTTGCCAAATGGACATGTTATGACATGGGCACATGAGAGATCCCGCATCCTGTTTTGAATGACTTAACGAAGAGTTCTTCAGCGATTTCCCTGCTGTCCTGTAAAAACCATAACCACATCCTCACTCCAGAGACACGGGAGGATTTACTGCATGTGTGGAAATAAATCACATTTATGGTCGATGTTTACAAGTTGACACATGTAATCTCGAAAGTCTTGCCAACACATGTTTTGTTTTTTCGGTCTGCGAGTAGGTGCAGTAAGCTGCAAGAGACCACATACAGGTAGAAGGTAAATCAATAGAACTTTCTGAATAAATCATTTGTTTTAGTTTAGTTGAATGTTAGAATTGAAGAGTCGTGTCAGGGTTTCAGGAGGAAACTAAAGTAAAAGGAAGGAAAAGACGGTTTAGAAATGACAGGGATGTGTGATGGTGACATATCGCCTTGTTGCTTAAAAACACACACACACACACACACACACACACATCTGCTATCTAAATACACACTCAAAATAAAACAGCATCACTGACACTGAAACACCAATCTCATAATTCTGAACTTGTGTGAGCCAACTAGCTGTGGAAGTAATACAGAGAATCGTTGACTTTGCTCATTGATACCAGTGTAGTGAGTCAGCTGGGCTAAGCTGACTCATATGAATCTTTGTTTTAAAGGCAAATTAAAAACAAATCCTTTAGAAAAATACCATTTTACAGAAGCGGTCCTTCCTAATGAGACCAGCCGAAGGACAATGTGATCTAGTTTTCCTCAGAGACTCGTTGTTTCTTCTCTTTGTTGTCGTTGGTAATGTTTTATTGTGCAGCTTTTGGCCCATGAGTGATTAGACTCCGGCATGTGTGGAGCAAAAAACGGTGCTAAATTGAGATCTTGCTCCTCCTGGCGTGTTTTGATTGATGGAAGAACATCAAAACCTGTCGCTGTCATGTCAGACGTAGGAACCTGCTGCTTTCAGTGTCATATATGCATTATTTTCAGCACAGTA
This sequence comes from Craterocephalus stercusmuscarum, assembly GCA_037177115.1. Taxonomy (NCBI): domain Eukaryota; kingdom Metazoa; phylum Chordata; class Actinopteri; order Atheriniformes; family Atherinidae; genus Craterocephalus; species Craterocephalus stercusmuscarum. The sequence goes on from JBBDHI010000001.1 coordinate 27,599,110, forward strand.
TCAATCTGTGGTGCACGCTGCCACAAATGCATGTAGTATTTATCGGTCTTGTGATCAGATTTGCAGGGGAAACTGTCTGATTCTGGTATTAGATAAATAAATAATCACACTTCTTTCAGAATCTGAAATAATACTTATGAAACTTCCGTTTTAAAATTTCCCAACATGCCGTGCACGCGCACATTTTGTTCGCTGTTGTCATTGCAAATGTTCAGAAAGGGGAAGACCATTGTGATGCAGAACAGAAAGGGGACATACGTTCAGGAGGAAGACAAATGAATTGAAGATGTGATACATCAGCTATTTAAACAAAGGAAGCTCCTCGTCCTACAGTGCATACTGTAGATGCTCCTTGCAGTCTCGTTCGCGATTAGTTTTTCATCTTGATTTTTGACGTGGATGCTGCAGAGACTACTGCTACATTCAGGGCTGTCTGTCTAAAACTGGATCTTGAAATATTGAACATTTCCATCAATCTTTTGCTAGATGGTGCAGTGACGTTGTCATTTTTGTTTAAACCTCTGTCAAACGGAGAAGAGCTCAACTTCCTGTTCCCTACTGGCAGAAGAAGTGAACTTGGCCTTTTCTTAACCCACGTCATTCTTGACTCTTGTTTCAGAGTGCGAGTGTGGCGTTCTCTCAGTGTAACTAGGCAAGAGAAAGGAGCAATAGGTTAGCTGATGCTAGCTTTTCTTAGCTCCTTTTGCCTTCCATCAGGATGTTAATGGTTGAGATGAGCTTTTACGGAGCTTTGAACACATACAGTGCTACAGAAATTGCAAGTGCTTTCTATTTTGTTAGTTCTTTGCTAAAGCTTCCATGCGTGCGATGCGAACGATGGATAGCCAACACAATTTAATTTGGTTCTGCATGTCTCTAAACACTGTGTAGTTCTACTGCAGACTCATTTTTCCACCTTTCTTAAGCTTTAAAATGGATATCATGTAACTCTTTGTCCCTCAGGCTCCTAAACTTGTATTTTCCCCCAAAACTAAACTTTTTGCCCAAATATTGATCAATGTGAGCATTAATTGATGATTTCTGGGGTCAGTACTCTGTTTTCAAGGAAGGGAAAACCCTGACACTCCTGTAACTCTGCCTGAGTGGATCTGTCTCTCCTGGGATCATGTGACCTGCAGCAATTTGCTCTAAGCTATAACGCACTGTGGGCTGCGCTTCAGGCTACTTTTTCCTTGAAAGTTTGTCAGATCTGAACTAAGTACAGTAAGAGGGTGAACAGGATGTCTGAGGAGCCCAGAAAGAGAGACTGTTAGTGGTCAAAAGTTACACAGAATACCTTTTTAAGAGAAATATTTAGGCAAAATCCTCTGACTAGTAAATGAAGTTTGAAGTTACAGGACATTCATGTTCCCATAAAACCATCAAAGCCAAGTCTTCAGTATTCACACTAAGAAAAAAGCAATGGAAAAAATGTTTCTTAGTGTTTTGTTTGTGTTTTTGAGCGGGTCCGTAATGGCAGGAATTGATGCTTTAAACAAATGGTTGCGATAACCGTTAAAATAATGAATAAACCTGATGAAGTAAATACATATATTGCATACTCAAACCAGGTGGTAGACATGGCTGCCACAGGTTTACTTCCACAGATTCTTTATAGTCACGGGAAAAAAGTCTTTACCAAATGATAGTTAACAGCTTTTAAGGGTCTTTGTAAAAAAAAACAACTTAGTGTTTTATATCTTGTGTCTTTTTGTCCTTGATCTGTTGTTGCAACGTCAGCTGCTATGATGAAAGGGAAGTCATTCCCTCAGGTAACCGGTGAATGGTGGCTATCTGCTAGTGATGCTTTTGAGTCTCTCTTGAAATGGTGGTATTTCAAAGATAAGCAAATGTAATAATTTATCTGCAGGAGGAGGGGAGCTGGTGTGCACATAACCTGTTGAGATCTTGTGCGATCTTATGTCCTGTGGGCACTGTGACCCTAGACTCACCCCATCCAGGCTTTGACCCTGCACTCACTGAGGAATGTGACCTCAGTGGAGGTTGTCTCGTGTGAGAGATTTTAGATTGTTAGCCTTCTGCTGTTGTGTGTCAAGTCTTTGAGCCACTGCTTTCTGGTTTCTTCACTAACGATGGCCACAGAGCGTGTGGTTGGTGACATATGGACGGGTGGATGTACCTGCTCATGCAGTGCTGCTGTCATGTGCACTTGAAAGTTACTATAATATCCTTTCAAAGAGCAAATCATACCATCCTTTTTTAGTTGACATGACCTGTTAAAATCCCCTCTTTTCTGCTTTTCTCTCTTCAGCTGTCATTGGGTAAACATTGTCAGGGCTGCAGGTCCTTCTGAGGACACCGACTGCACGTCATCAATACTGATCTGTTGAAGTTAAGACGGGGAAACTGAAAAACTATTGATGATTATTTAAAGATTTCTAAAACATTTATAGATCTGCATTGCATATATTTCTAATCTGTTGATTGTAGAACAGTGTGAGGCAGAATCACTATGATTTATGTAAAATAGGGTAGGGGGGGCAAACTTTTCCCAGTAGCAAGAAATGGATCAGTCCCTTTGTTTCCAGTCTGGCCTTCGTGATAATCCTTTCATATCCACTGTGTTTTATTGTTATCTTGAGCTTCCGCTGAAGGAGTTTACCTTCAAACGGAGTGATGCAATGCATGGAAATTACAAAAGTGGGGCGTGCACAACAGGAGTCAAAAAAACTTTCATAGAAAATTACTTTTGATTTAACGTTGACATTCATTATTTTGGCTCTTTGTTTCAGCTGAGTGCACAGCTGCACATCTTAATCTCGTAAAAGTCTTAACAACAGAGCTCTAAGTTTCATTGTGCTTTTTGTCTCCGAAGCTGCTCAGTGCAATATTTGTTGCTTCATCATTTTCTCATAATTGAAAGAACACAAAAAAAGCAGATGACAGTTTTTCATTGTGTACGGAGAAATACAGCCGGAGCTGCAACACTTCTGCCTTTAATGTCTCTGAACCCTTCTCCTGCCTTGGCTCAGTCGCTGTCTGCTCACGATGGTTTCTGATGAGTAAATAACTGACCCATTGTCTCTGACAGGTATCTGCGTCAAATGTGGGAAGGGTGTGTACGGAGCCAGCCAGGCTTGCCAGGCCATGGGGAACCTCTATCACACAAACTGCTTCACCTGCTGCTCCTGTGGTGAGTAATATGGCCAATTACATGAACCGTAACAAAACGTCAACGTATTCCTTATTGATAAATTTGGCTCAAGCGTAGCTGTATTGGGAGCAACATGATTACATATTTAATAGATTTAGGATTAGAGATTAAGTAACTGTATGTTTACTTTGAGCTCTTCAGGCTTATTTCAATGCATCTGAGGACACTTCTATAGAGAGTCATTCAGTCCAATCACAACTTTACTATCTGCTTTTTGAATGTGGAGACTTCTGAGGTGTAAGATGTTAACACATCTGATTGGTTAGCTGTTTGCTTACACATTATCGTTTTAGATTATCCCTTCTGGACCTGATGACTGGACCCATATGTGTTTTGATTTATTACTTTCTTTTCGCTTGACACTTTCGCAATATCGTCGTAGGAGTGGTTGATATTTTCCTTTAACCAATCAATAACACATGAATGGTGTTATGAGTCTGTGTCTGGAGCTTTCAGTCTCTGTCAAACAAAACAGAGTAATTTGGACCAAAACACCGTTCATCATGACCCTTTAAGAGACCCACAAATCTCCAATTATCAGGTTATTCTGAGTATCAGTATTGCTGCAACATGGAAAGTGAAGGGATTTAGCTTAACAGAACAGATATAGACAATTATATGAGAATAACATCATATTGGCTTCTATCAGAAAATGTATAAACCATTTTATAAATGCTGAATAAAAACAACAAGAGAGGAAAGAGAGAAAGTGACGGAGCAAGAGATCAGATTTGAGTCAACATCGGACTGATTTTTACTGACTGGAGAGGACTCAGAGGGCCCAGTCATGCTCTAGGCTGAAGATGGATGCAGAGCCTTCATTGGTCTTCTGCATCCTTCCTGTATGTAATTTTACGTAGGTTTGTAGGGCTCTTATGGATGCGTACCCTGATGGAGCAAACAGAGTAGTACCACCAGCAAACGCCTGCAAAAGAAGAACCCACATTGTTTTTAATTGTCTGTCTACTGCGCTGCCCTGTTTTATGCCTCCAAGTGTATATATGGTGTTATATTTAATTTTCAAAGTATTACATAAACCATTAGTTATATATTGTCACACCATTTTCACAATGTTGACGGACAGCTTTTGCTAGGCTAGATGGAGCAGCTGTCGGCCATCTCGTATTCAGTGTATGTCCTGCTGCTGCTAGCCTAGCTAGCCTAGCTAAATGAAACTAACACATCAACATCAAGATGCCTAATTTCCCTATAGTTAGTTAACATGCTGAAAAAAAATTTTTTATTCAAAATTTTTACAGAATATACACAAGCACAAACAAATAAACAATGTGACAAATACGTTACAAATTGTATTACAAATACACGACAAACATCACACAAAAAGGGAA
>JBBDHI010000001.1:27603733-27614225 GCA_037177115.1 Craterocephalus stercusmuscarum
GTTTTTTGTCGGTGTCATATTTGTAATTGAAATATTCTTTTGGGAATTTGGCTATAATTGACTTAAGCTGGGAATACGGCAAAAATATGTTCAACAATTTATAGCGTTGAGTGAGCGAGTTGAGCGAACTGAGAGTTTAAGCACATGAGAGCACGGAGAGGAGAGGACAGTGACAGAGAAGATGACTAAAAGCATGAGAAAGTTTTATTATCGTACTTCCACACAGATAGGAGCAAACGCCAAAATAGTTTTCATATGCACAGAATACTTTTTTTTTGTTTTCTCAGATTAAGTTTTTTCTTTTATAATTTCTGCTCAAAATGAACTGATGTGCTTGCAAAACTCATTTGTCTGCAGCCTCAGCTCGCTCAGGAATGAGACACAATCATGATGTCACAACAGATTCACATGCAGATGGAGAGTTCCCACTCTGAATCTGAGACACTGAAGGGAAACTGTTCAGCAAAGCAAGAAAAGGAATTTGCTGTATAAACTTAAAAATCAACAGAATCTAATCTTATTTAAATGTTCAGAGAGCGATTATTTTACATCCAAGTAAAAAGTCTTCCAAGTAAAGATGGAAACAAGGTCGGAGGCCTGAGGTTATTTTAGATGGATCGAGATGATGAACTGATGAAAGAAAAAGTGAAAATAATGTTTGGACGCCCTGTCCTTCGGGTTGCAGAGGAGTTGGACCATTCGGCTTGTTATCAGCACACACTTCAAAAGCAGCAGCAGCAGTAACTGGAAAGGAGGTTTATTAACGCTGATGAAACTGGCAACTCGCACATCTGCACAAGCAGCATTATTGCTGACCAGAGCGGCTTCTGCTCACATCCGGATGACGTCTTTGTATTTGTTTATTACGCCAACACACTACATCTCATCCTACATGTATGGCTCAGTAGTTAAAAAGAATGAAGACAGCTAAACTGGCAGCTGAAAACACAGCAGAAGCTGAAAACTCATCAGAGGTGTTTAAAACCTCAGTTTAAAAGGTTTGCCAAATGTCTGCTTTCTTCTGTTTTTCCACATTTACACTTACATTTTTTTTCCTCCTTGACTTTTGTATCACAGCGGGTTACTCAGCTTCAGCTTCTTCTGAAATAGCCGAGTGGGTTTTCACCTGGAAACACCTGCCAGCATCATCTAGTGCTGGGCGATATGGAAAATATTATGTATCACGATATGGACTTTTTTCTATCACAATAACGATATATATATATCACGATATACCCCCAAAAAGTCTGTTGTTTGTTTGTTTTTGTTTTTTACTTTATTTTGAAGGGACATTTAACCAGACTGTCACAAATAACAATCCTTTTTAGTGCAATAAACATATCTCAAAAGACAACAGATGAGGCTACAATAGCCTGCTGGTCCACAGGTCAGCTGCTACCACATGATGCGCCACACTGCCAACCTCTTTCTCTACTTTGGCCCGGCATGCGTCATACAAGCAAGGCAGCTTGACTTCACTGAAGTGCTTGCGACTGGACATAACATACCGCGGGTCACGTACTGACGGTCTCTGTAGCTTTCCTTCAGTCTTGGGTCTGTCTCATTTCGGGGTCTGCACACTACCTGATGCACAGCCTGCAGGCTACGCCGTGTCCTCCGTGGTGCTATGATGCCGTTGATTCATTCATGAGCTAAAAAAGCCAACCTGGTGTGCGAGGATCTCCATAGTGCTCCGTTCCCAAAGCTTCTCATTTTTGGTGCTAAATACAAGTGAAGCAGGAAATGTCAGCTGGAAGTCTCTCTCTTTTTTTAAAAGAAGTCTTAACCACTTAATCTCCTACAAATCCCAAAATATTATATAGTGCATTATTCTAATGCCACAGTTTAACAAACTCATTTTTATATGCAGTGCAATTGAAAAATAGCCACATAGCTCCGGTTGAAAGCAGTTAAAACATAATCCTCAGCACTGCTGTCTGTCATCAGGCAGCTGCTGCTCTGCCTGTCGGCATGTTCGTAAATAATTGTGGGATCTAAGAGGCCATGAAGGATACTTCTCCGGCAGCCTTCGTTTATAGGAAGTACCGGTTTGGAGGGTGGACTCGGACAATGATTGGCGTGCTGTTGCGGCGTAGGCGCCCTACGAATCCGCACTTCGTAGTGTGCTGAGTGAGACACACTACTGCTTGATTACTACTTTAACTCGTGAGTTATAAGACGTAAAGCGTGTCGCAAAGCCTTGTGTGAGTCTAATGACATAAAGCAGCAGGATGTCGCAAAACCACAAACCGGAGCTTGTTAGAATTCTGTGCGTATCACAATAGATACTTTTCTGTCGTCCCCACGATATGTATCGTCATATGGCCCACTGCTAGTCTCATCTCTCTGTCTATCTCGGTGCAATATCGTTGCCTCACGAAAAAAAACACTTCCATGCATAAAAAACGGCCAACACCATCTTTCCACACTGAGCCCGAGTCACGAGGAGCTCAGAAATGGGCAGGTTGTTTTTTAAGATATTAAGGGGGAAAAGCAGGGAAGTGAAAACCCATACATGTGATGTCTGCAGTGTAATCATCCTGACAGGCAGCAACAGTTATTCCTTTAGCCTGTTTCTGCTTCCTTTGTTAAAAAACCATCATTAGCATCACCAACTTGCTTCCAGAGCTCATGTTTGGGATCAAAACATCTGCTGCTTCCAAAAACATCCCCCGGCTTAAGTCCACTCAGCAAAACACATGGCAGCTCTCTGCAGCAGGAGCAAGCTAATAAAGAGACAAAATGCTGATATTATTTGATCTGTCAGGATGTAATTAAATCTGTTTTTGAGTGCAAAGTACAGTATGGATTGAATTTGCGTGTCCGTGTGTGTGTTTCTGGATGCCACTGTCACCTGACTCCAGACCTCCTCTCCCGTTTCCTGGGGAAACAAGAGGAAAAGATGTCGGGAGAGAGCCTTTCAGCCAGCTTCCATTCATATGCCTACTATACATGGATACTGATCCTCCACCTCCACCTCGACCCCTCCGGCTCTGGAAGAGCTGCCTATAATTTACATGTAACCAAAGCCACATACTTTCCGATTTATTGTGTCAGAAGAAAGAGGGGCCAGATGCTGAGTGTCCAGTTGCTGAGGTTGTGGGCTTTTCTGTGGAAAAGAGGCTTCCAGCTCTGTTAAAAGCTGTTTTAGGCGTGTTTGTGATACCTGGTCAGACTCATTTGTAAAACAACCTGAGGATTCCTCTGAAGGCTGCTGACTGGAGGAGTTATGTCCACGGTTAGCCGGCAGGTCATTTTCCACCCCGTGCATATCCACGTCGTGGATAGCTTAGCGGGCCAACCTGCCTCTCAAGATGGTTTATTGCAAACGTAAACTACATAATCTATCGTTTGACCTCTTGTGAATGGGAATGTTTTCTTTTAAGCCATGTTTTGAAGGCCTCTGAGAAGTTTACTTTCCAAGTGCCTTCACTTGTCATAACACCATCTAATGATTTATCCGGAGCCGAGCTCTCAGTTTGTTTTTTGTTTTCGTTTTTGCCATCCACCTCTCTCTTACTCTGTTCTGTCCCCGGTGCGGAGTCCTCCTGGAGTCCGCAGCTCCACAGCGAGGCCGAGTTTGCTGAGACATTGCTCTCTGGTAGCCTTGGGCTTTGTTTAACCATGCATAATTGAGCCCTCCTCTTGGCTTACTCCCATGGTTGCACCCTTTTTTCATGAGATGGCCAAGAATGCAACCCTCCCCACCACCACTTCAGCCAGCCTTCCCTGGAGGACCTCAATCACACAGTCACAGTGTACCAGACCTGCTTATCGGAGGGGGCAGGCCTGCAACGGACTCGCTTTAAACGGCACACGCATCCCAAAATGGTTGTGTACTTTCACCGACACACGTACGCAAGTGGATATGTTTTTTTTTGTTTTTTTTTTCGGGTCTGTTTAGTTTAGATTTAGTCTTTTAAGCATAACTATCTGGCTGCGCAGCCGCCTGAATAAGTCTGCACGATCTCAAACAGTGACACTGAGCGGGGCATTGATGAGTTGCACTTCCTCCGCTTTGTTGGAGAATATATTTCCCCTCTAAACACAGTCTAACTGGAGCAACCGTATGGTTGTGCTTCAGCAAAACGCCGTGATAAAGTGTTGCTGAGGAGCAGTAAGTCGTCTCCTGATGAATTAGAAGAAAAATAAACGTTCAGGATGTCTGCACAGACATTTATCCGCGAGGCCAATAACTCATTCCTGCGCTGCATTACTCAGAAAGCATTGAAGGCAGAAGGGCGCTCAGGGGCCTGAGGCTCTCAAATCATTCACCACCACCGGTTATACGGGCCAGACAGACGAAATGTGAAAGCTCAGACATACTGTTTGTGTTTTCTTCTTAAAGCTGTGAAGTAGTTTTATCCGAGGACAGAATCATTTATTTATACATCTTGGTGTGTATCCTGTGTATAATTCTGTAGATGCTCCTCTAGACGGATACAAGCAGCTAACAAGTATTCGTACTTATTAGCGGGTGGTCAGTGAGCCGACAGCTAACAAGCCTGCACCAGTATTGTGTTTTTGACACCCTCCGTGTAACCTTTCTGCTTTGTTTGGACTTGCATTTGAGTTCTTTCTTTTCATGTAATCAGTCAGACTAGATGCTGTGAGACGTGTTATAGCCAGGACGTGTATAAAACTTTATTTCCCCTCCGGTTCCAGCCGAGCCTTTTGATCATTTGCACTCTTAATTTTTTTTTCTAAATAATTGATTTATGTATTTGTAGAGGTAAAGACTGATTCTGCTCAGTAATTATAGTTGCAAGTTGCCGATGTGGAAAATTTGCCCGCAGGTAATTTTTCTGTTTTTAGTCACACAGCAGACTATCTTTCTAAATAGCTGTGTGCTTAGCGTGGGGGGGTTCAGATTAAACACAATTTAACTGATTGCCACCTGCTCTGCCTCACGAAGGGTTTAGCTTTATTTAGCTTCCTACTAAAACACAAGTTAAGCAAAAGATAATGTCACTCTGCAAGTGTATGGGGAGCGTGACACATACATGTGAGTGCTGCTTTGTTTTCGGTATCAGTTTACAAGCTGGCAACCACACAGTGCACATTAGCTGCATTAACATGAATAATGTGTCACATGAAAATGTGTCCAAACAAGTGACGATGCTCCACAAACTAGCAGACATTAGCATAATTATTTTTAAACAAGGGCTTCATGAAAAGCTCCTACTGTTACTCAGACATGCCGAAATCCCACCAACACCATCTTTCCACACTGAGATGCATCAGCTGATTTAAAAAAGGGGCTTTCCTGTATCAGACAGGTTATGAACTCGCACTGTGAGGCCTCAAGAAGCAAATCTGGAACAAACCAAACAACTGCAGCAGGAATCTCCGAGTTGTGAGGAAAACTACTAACTGGTCACAGTGTTGGGGAAGCTACTGGTGCTAACATTGACTTGGCTAGCAAACGTTGCAATAAATGCTTAAAGCTAAATGGATTTTTGTTTTACGGAATACCCTTTAAAGCACATGAAAAGAGATTTGTGTCGGCTTGTAATTGCATCATACATGAAAATCAGTTGAAAGCTCCCTTGTGAGTTGATCACTGCATTTATCTGTCCTTGTAGCCATGCCCGCGCAATGTTTTGTTTTTTTTTGTTGTTTTTTTTCCCTGCCAGAGACAGAACAAAGAGACTGAAGGATTTTCTCCAACCAGTTAGAGCAAATCTTCTTTTATAGGCTGGTTTAGGCTGTCTCTGTGAAAAAAGGAGTAAATGAAAACACAGAGTATCCTCTTATTTTTATTTGTTTCAGTATTTTAGAGAAAGGCTGGCACATAGGTTTCCTTAGAAACCATTTTTGTCCACATTGTAGAGGTTATGATGAGAAAAAGGCTTAAACTGGGTCTGGTGTGCAGCGAGCTTTTATAGTGTGAATGCTGGCAGTCATGTCGTGCCCGGATGCTAAGTGGCTCTGGCTTATTCTGACTAATCAACATAATTGTACAGCAGTAATCAGGGATGTAACTGCTCTGAGGTTTTCAGATTTTCAGGTAATAAAAGTGTGAAATAATTTCCACTTTTAAACTCTAGAGATCTTTGTCACCAAGTAAATTTCCTTATCTGAAAGCAGCAGCGATTTCATGTCGAAACACACCAGCAGACATATGACTAATAGGAAATTGACAAATGCCTCCAGCCGGAATGCGACCTGATATGAGCAACGTCAGTATCGGCGTTTCTGGGTTTATCTCGTCAAAAGTCCCATTAAATCCGTGTTTTAAAAGTTTCACAGGCTGAAAAGATGTAGTTTGCAGTGTCTACTCACTGTTGCATATTTTCCAGATTAGACTTTTACTCTCTAATTACATCCACTTTTTTCTTAGAGGTCACAAATTTGCGATGACCTTAAGTCATGATAACGGTGCCCCACCTCACCTCAGCCAGAGAAGAAGTCGCTTGATCCCGACTTCCTCTAAGGCAGGGACGTAAGGATATCGATAACCTCGCAAGTTCAAGGCAGCCTCAGGTTGTGAAGCGGCTGCTTTCCACTAATAACAACTAAATTACCTTTTTAGAAATCGGACTACTTTCATGTCTAAGAAATGTTCCTTTCACATGGAAGTGATCCTCTAGCAGGGTCGTTCCAATCTGTGTAGACAAAGAAGAGACATGTCATTGATTCAGAAATATAATGCACCTCTTTATCATTCTCAGCAGGACTGAGATAGAAAGGAAAAAGCTGGTCATACTCTGTTCTCAAAGGAAATGAAGCAGAATCTGTTTTAGTCGTAGTGATACAAGGAGAATGTTCCAGGACTGTAGGCTTGAGAAGTGGTGTTTGCTACACTTTTGTGATGAATACAAGCAAACAAAGTAGAAAAGGATGCAAAAAGGGAGTTTAAAGAGTGCAATAAATGCCAGGTTCCTGTGATTTTAGTCTGTGGGATGATCTCCTGCAGCAGAAAGTTGTTTAGAGTCAAGTCTCACACTTGCCTTTAGCTCAGGTTGCTTTGAGAAATCATTGCAATGTCACTTAGATTAATATGCTGTGACCAAAACCCTGAGCTAATGCCAGTTTGTTCATGTTGGAAAGTCACAAAGTACAGTTTACCAAGCCTCAGTTACATTGACCTCACAGCAGAAGCAACAGTAGGATTCAGGCTAAAATGGGAAAAATCTTCAGACCAATAAAACAAAATTAAACATCCCTCTTGACTGAAACTAGCTACGGGTTACAAAAGGAAATTGTAGTCCAATAATACCTTCCCCGATGACACATCAGCCCTTTTTCACAAAATGAATGCTTATTTCCATGGCAACATCCTCATTCACAGTGAGTGCATTAGCAGAATGAGCCCGGTCTCCTAAATGACCAGATGTGACATGCAGCCAGCATTAGGGAGAGCAGAGGTCAGGCCCACAAAGTACTGTAGCTCAGCATTAGGACCGCAGGGGGAGAGCAGAAAATCACTCATTATCACTTAAGATGCAGAGTTACTGCTCACATACATTTTTAAATGTTTGATCTTTTTACTGGTTCTGAAATGTTTATTTTATATACCATAGGTTTACTTTGAAAAAGTAATTACATTTTCCCAGTTAGAATAAAAATAAAAGTGTGTTTTCTGCATGATAGAGCAACCTGGTCCTGATTTTAAATTAAGTCATGGTCTGAATGTAAAATTCAGCAATAAATCCAGCTCGTAGATCTCGCTGTGAAAAACACAAGCTGCAGCTTCTGAGCGGGTCCGCGCGCTGCTGCGAGGATGTTCGGCCTGGCTGCAGCGCTGTCTGCTGACAAAAGGCCAGAGGGGAGAGAAGAAGGCACGGAGCCCTCCCCCTCCTTTTTCTCAGCGAGGGAAGCGGGCAGGGAGCGGGTGCTGGAGAGGTGCGAGGGTGGTGGTGGTGATGGGGGGGATGAATGGGAGCAGCTAGTGACCTCAGGCAGAAAGAATGTCCCCGTTTGCTCAGTCGGCCTGCTCCCCTAGCAGCGCTCCACACAGCCATCAGCACTGAGGCCTTTGTGTTCACCTTCCAGACCCCAAACTGCAGAGCAGAGGCCACAGACCAGCTCACAGCAGCACATCCAGCCCCCGCTGCTGCTCCCGCACCGTTCTTCGGACGCTAAGCCTCTGCGCACATTTTGAAGATGGTACCTCTCAGACTGACTTCTTCCTCAGTCCGGATTTTCCCTCTTCTTCTCGTTACCAAAATGCTAATTGCTCCTCGGTCTAAAAGTCTTAAAAGTCCCGCCTATTGTCTGGACGGCATTCCTTCGCCGCCGCTGCCATTTATGTGGCTGTTAATGTCCCAGCATTGCGACATAATGTGTGAAATACAGCGATTGCATAAATTTCTGTGAAAAAAAAGAAGGGGGGGAGGTGGGGGTTTGTCTTTGCCGTGCTGGGACGCCCATAAAGTCAACGGCAGCTCAGGACGACAATTAAATCTGACTAATCCGGCAGATTTATGAGATCTGTGGGTTTGGTCTGCCAGGCTCGGGGTGAAGTCATCGCGCTGCCAGAGAGACACGGCTGCTGTTAAATGAATTTGAATGGGTGACCTGTGTGAGATGCGCGGCAGGGGGGCTGCAGAAGCCAGCCCGCTGCAGAATTTTCCTTTCAGATTGGATTCAAACTTGGATTCCTGTGAATGAAGGCTCAGGCAGAGGAATTCAGTGCTCACACTCTGAGCTAGAAGACCAGCAAACTAAACCTGGGCTTCATCTGGTGCATGTCTGATTTACCAGCCTGAAACTGAGTCTTACATTGTAATTAAAGAGTTTTTCTGTTGATGAATAACGTATCAGATCAATGCATTTCTATACTGGGATTGCACCTGCGTTGGTTCCCTATACTGCTCGTTGCTGGTCAGTCTGTGAGCGGTGCACAATGGGATGAAAGAGAGGAGGAGAGATTTTGGGGGAGGTTCAGAAGCAGCTTGCTGTATTGATTGTGTATGGGTTGTGAATGGAGTCTTGTTGGGATCAATGGATGCATTAATTAAACAGAAGTCACCTGCTTCTACTGCTAAGACTTTAAATCCAAGGATAATCCATGGAGTAGGGTTTATTTTAATATACCACAGATATTAAGAGATATTATCTCCCATTTTTAATGAGTGTGCTGCGTCTGACATATTTTTATCAGCGTGTGGCTGTTAGCGCTTCTTCATGTCCCTAAGTTTCTTTTTCAAGTTAAAATCTCTGTGCAGCACAGAGGCAGGTAATAGCAAAAGTATTACCAATTCCCTTTGATGCCTGATATGTCTAGTTTTTTAGACTTTTAGACTCGTTTTAAAAAGCTACAAATGAAGATTTACAGGGAGCTCTCTCTTTAACACTTCTCATTCCAAAGTGATGGACATTTAAGTGATACTGTGTTCGTTCATTATTGCACTTCTGATCAGGGTTTGAGGGGTTGCAAATAACAAATGAAAACATAGCTGGACATTAGAGGTTGATATATGTTCACTTAATCTTCCAAGTATAGCTCAAGATCCTAATGTATTTGATCTGAAATCACACGATAGACCTCTGAATGGTTTGTTAGATTGCTTCCTGTCTGGTTAATAAGCACTTGTCTTCAGTATAACAACACGAGAAAACAAAATGATTTTTTTTCTATTTTTACTTCAGAGCCTCAGAAATATTCAGGTCTTTGGATTATGAGGAATCTTGTGATGGTTAAAATAGGCTGATTGCTCCTTTTGTCGCCTTTTTGGACAGCTCTTTATACATTTTTGTGATTTTGAGGCCTTGTCACACCAGAAAGTTTGACATTAGAATAAATTTGTGTCTTTGTGAAAACCTGAATGTTTGTTTTTTCTAGAAACTGGTTTAGAGAATGTACACACAGGGTTGGGTCGTGATCTACCCTAACAGGCGAGTTATTTGGTAACTGGTCAGCTTTCCAGAAACCACAGCTTCCCCTTTATGCTTCTCTCTGTTTCCTCTATTGTGTTGACTAACCCTTGGGACATTTTGCGCTTGTCTAATTTTAAAAAGTGTCTCCAGTAGCAAACATTGCAATCTGATTTTTAAGTCAGTTGGACAAAGTGCAAACTGATGCTAAGAGATGGAAAGACCCAGATCATGAAGTTTCTGCCTCAAAGTAGTGCTGTGTAACTTCTGCACCTTACAAATATGTGCTCCTGACTCAGTTTGACGGCACAGTGACATTTATCATGTTAATTACTGGAGCAGTCGTTGCCCAAAGGTGACTAAAAAAACAGCTGGATATCGCCACACAGGTCGTGTTAAACGGACACCATGAATGAACCATCAGGGAAATGCAAGAGGACATTTTCAGATAAAGAAAAGAAAAGAGAGACAAAAGGAGTCGACAGGTAGGATGCACGTGGATGAGGTAGGATGGAGCGTAGACGAGGTAAGATGGAGGGTAGACGAGGTAGGATGGAGGGTAGACGAGGTAAGATGGAGGGTAGACGAGGTAAGATGGAGGGTAGACGAGGTAAGATGGAGGGTAGACGAGGTAGGATGGAGGGTAGACGAGGTAGGATGGAGGGTACAC
>JBBDHI010000001.1:27749254-27760766 GCA_037177115.1 Craterocephalus stercusmuscarum
GTTGAAAGAAATAACAGATCTATAGTTCTCATTTACCATCCCATCATCAAACTATGTGATATGTGACAAAAGTAAATAAAATGCAGAACAAGCTAAAAGTCCTGGACACATTTTCCATTGAAATGAATAGAAATTGTGTCTAAACTATTTATTGGTAGTTTAATTACTCATTTTTGAGAGAATAGAAAATTTTGTTTGCGATTTATGTATTTGTCTTTGTCAGATTCATGACATATGACACAAAATCTCTCTTCAGGACTGTAAACCTGGAAGGTTTTTTATTATTTTCACTGTCGTCATTGTTCCTGTGGTTTTGACACATTCTGTTTTTTCTGTATATCCGAACTGAGGCGTTCTCTAACACCTTTCAGATTGATAGCCCAAGCCTCAGAAACAGCCTCTGAACATGACTTAGAGCTTTCTTCTGACTGTCGGTGTAATCCCCCCCCCCCCCCGTCTCCTACTTAGGACGACGAGTGCTACGAGCAGAATGCGGATGTCCGCTCGCAACTTCGCTTCTTCGAGCAACTGGAGAGAATGGAGAAGCAGAGGAAGGACGAACAGGAGAGAGAGATCCTTTTAAAAGCAGCTAAAGTAAGTCTGTGTCTCCTCTCCATCCCATTGTGTGTGTGGGTGTATTCTGTCCCCTTTTTAGACAGCGTGTGCACAGGTGTGTGTGTGTATGTTGCTCCAGTGCAAGCCCTAACAGATGAATTAGAGTGTGACACCGGTGGATGAGGTGACCTCCCAGGCTCCTGGCCCCGGGGCCCCTCTGTCCTGGCTCTTCCTGCCTGGACATACAATAACAGGGAGGGTTGAACCTGGACATTAGGTACCCGGGAAAAAAAAAACCTGCTTACACCGTGCAGCTAATAATGCACCTCAAAACATCCCGTATCACACACCACATCACCTGGCAACTAATGTTGAACCGAGCATCATACAAAAATAAAAACTAGGGAAACTTAAATTAAATTTTAATTTCAAATGTTTCAAAACTCAGAGGGACGAGAGCTGGAATGCAAGTTATTTCTACAAAATGGTGAAAATGTAAAGTAGAAAAAACAGTTTGAAAGTTGTAAAGAGTAGGTGTGAGGATATCTAAAAGTCAATGAAAAAAGCCTGCCCGCTGACTCCAAGCAAAATGTGCTTTTCTCTTTCCCCAGGAATATTTTTCAGTCCCTGCTGAAGCCTTCTCTGGTCAAAAATTGTATTTGACCTGTGGCTTGGAGTCAATGTGCAGGCGTTACTCTCTAAAACAGATCTGTGCTGTTAAGCATTTAGGCTTTTATTAAATTTTTTTTCTTTATTCTAGTTATGGAAAAATGTTTTTTTATTTAAGATGAGCGCACACTAGGATAATCTGATCACCATTTGTATCATTGAGTATTAAAAATCAAGCATTTAACCGCATTAACATGTGCTTAAGTTGTTTATGTTATAAATGTTAGAAGCTCTACTTTTCTACTTTTAGACCCTTATGATATCACAAAGTTGAAATTGGACAAACTGTATTTTCTACTGACTCGTTAGAAGAACCAATAAAATAAGAAGCCAAGAGAACCAATGGCTTGGTGAATTGATTCAATCTGTGCAATTCTAAAGCGCTTTTTACACACACCAGTCAAAAAAAGTGCTAGGATCCCCTAACATCTGGCTCCTGTGTCTATTCGGAAAGTGTTAAAGTGGCATTCGGCCTTATGTCCAACGACTCACCAGCAGTTTTGATAAGATCTTGCTCAATTTGGAGTACAAATACAACTTCCTGGTGCACCTACTCTGTGTCGCAGAGGGTGCTGTGGTCAGGGAAGTAAGGGTTTTTTTAAACTTATCATCCCAAGCTTATTGTTTGATCCACACTGTGCGGCTGACTTCCACAGCCAAGTCAAAAGTAGTAAACTAATCTGATTATCTCTGAGAGTCAGACCCCCTCCTGGGTCTCCTCACGTCGCCAGCATTCGAATAAACAAAATAACACATAAACAGGCCGCAGAGCCGATTCCCACTGTCTTTCAGGACGTTAAATCTGCACCTGAGCAAGAAGGCGGCTCTTCACAGCAGAAGGGAGATTGTAGGAGATAAACTCTATGGCAGCATTTGTGGCACGTTGAATGCTGCTCCAATTCGAGGGTTTTTTCCCAGTGCATTTTTCCCTGTCGGAGAAGGATGCAACAGATGGATCATTCCTGACACGCATGTCCCAACATTAACTACCTGGACATGACAGCTTGATGATAAACCTTAAAAAAGGTGTATAAACCTACTTTTGGTGTAAAGACCAATAATATTGTTACAAATGATGGAAGTGAATGAACCTTGCACGTAACTTTGTGTAATTTAAACTCCTTTTCTTGAGAATCTCTCTTTAGTTCAGACATGCTGGGCTGAATTGTCCGAATATCACAAGTGTCTACCAGAGCATGGCGTCAGAGTCAGAGTACACAGGCAGGCAGTCTGCCGGGAAGCAGAGATTAACATGTTCATAGATCCTGTCTCACCGAACAAGGAAGACGTGTAAAGTCGTACTCCAAGCCTGATAAAAGTCATGAGTTTAATTGTTAATTACAAAAATAAGCAACATGTAATTTTTAGATACATAGATAAGTAAAACTGCTAAATTTGGACATGAAAACTGATTATTTTTCAATAGCTTGACACATGTCCAGGGTCCTGATTTGCGCTCTGACATTTTTCACCCAGTAAAAAGAAAAGGAAATAAAAAGGTCTTCAAACTGAGAGAGATTACCACTATCCAAAAAGGGTAAGAAGAGATAGAGGGAAAGTTTTGCAAATGAAAATGCCCCGCAGTGTAACATTAGCAGAAAGCTAGGTTAATTTAATTAATTTTGATGGAGTCAATGTCCCACAGTAAAGATTCTCATTGCAGCACACCTCACTGTCTTAATTGCATTATTAGGGCTCCAGTCCCACCATGCAGGATATTAGAAAATCCTCTAGTTGATGAAAACTGGCTACCAAACCACATAACCTCCTTTTGGAAGCATCCAGACAGTTTCTAATGGTCAGTGGTGAAATTAGGCTTTGCCTCAGCGGAAAACACACTCTTAACTATGTTGTTTTAAAGAAGAGTGCTGCAGCTTTCGGACGCCTTTGTCAGCATTCAGTTCTACATAGTTACACACTCTAATCATCGTGGTTTTATGTGAGCAGAGCTCGCTTTGCGACAAACTTTCTTCAGATGTAGCTGTTGGAGGAGCTTCAGGGCTTTTTGGATTGCATGGGCCTCGTTGAGGAAAGTTTGACTTCAGCCCAGAGCCATTTCTCTGGCTTTTTGGCTCTTGCTCTTTGGTGTTTCAGCCCAAAGCATTTGGTAATGATCGGACAATATGCCGCACACGTAGTGCCTAATAATATAATAATACACTCCTGATGTCTAATTGTGTTTCTGATATCCTTGTCATCCATCTTTTTTTAAAGTATTCTAGGGAGCCAAACAAAGTTATCACATCTGTTGTATTAGGGTATTGGCTTTGATCTCAGCAGGTAATATAACAGGCTGAGGACAGGAGGGAAAAAAATCCATCCTATGGCACTTAAACACTGAACTGACTGTTAGAAAATGACTTCAATTTGGTTTCGATTTTTCTTACTTCCACTTATTGGCTTTAAATGTCATGTTTTTCCTCAGCTCACTAAAATACAAAAGGGCTTGTTTTGGTTTATATAATTTTATCCAACAATCATTCAAGAGAAATCTGCTCTCAGTGCTCCATAATGTTATGCTGTCAGGTATTGAGGAAGGCCATAGTAACTTTTTGCTGACTCACAATAACAATTTCATAAGAGTTTTAAGCTGAGTCTTAAAATTGATGATACTTGCCTAGATGTAAATGGTTTTGAATATTTATTGCAAATAAAAAGAGGTTTTGAGTCTACTGACCAGGGATGGGCAATTCAATTAAACTTATAAGGAGAATTAATGAGCGATTATCGATTAATCACTAATATATTTTATTATTATATTTTTTTAAATTAAGTGAAAGTTGAAAAAACTTAGTGTGTTTCCTTATGTATATCTTTTTTATAGTATGATTGACTCTTCTGGCAGTTAAATGGGATCCATTCAGTGGTTACACTGGAAAATAGGCTTCTTCAACACCAGTCTAAAGATGCATCCGATCTATCGATTAAACAATAATGTAATCGACTAATATCTTAACTATCGATTAATCACTTGTCCATTTCTTATACCCGTCCCTACTACTGACAGATTATACTTTAACTACAGCATAGAATCCACAGTTTTATAGTTTTTATAACTCAGCCTGCAAATGGACAAAAATTGCTGAGTCGATCGCAAACTGCAACGTCATTTACGAAATAAAATCCTACAAAGCTGTACATTTTGTACATCTGATTGATGACATACTGTACACCATAGTGTTATTTAAGCACAGTACACTCCATTACGCCTAACCCAGCAAAGCTTGTCAGCATCCACAGAAGCACCGGGTCCTCGTCTCCCCTTCTCCTCTTCTCTCTGCTGTAAGTGGGAAAAGCAGGGCAGCTGACAGAAGAGATGTAGAGCACGCCAGTGGCACCGCTGGCCTTTGTAAACAGTCCATCTGTACGTCCCCCTCCCACTCCTCCACCCCTCTGCCACCCACCTCCCTGCTTGCCTCTCTCGTGCTTGAGCGCCCGCTAATTTGACCCCTTGCATTAGAAATAATCCCTTCCACCCTCGTTCCTCCTCCCTCCCTCACAACAAGCCATTAAAAATTATGACTCAAGACTTGAGGGATGCTCCGGCCGACTGGAGGGCAAACACATTAGTCTTAGTTGAGATACAGACCAGTACGTGAACTGCCTGATATATTTAAAGCCAATTAGCAGGAAGGCATAGCAGCTCTCTGTCCATACGACAGAGGAGGCGAGGGGAGGGAGGGAGCAAGAGTAGAGAGGAGGGAATGTGGAGATCCAACGCCTGCTCTGATCGATTAGTGTTCAAGATGTGGAGCAAAATATATTCAACATTTTGCAATTATAGTCTTACAGAAAGGCATTGAGGTTTATACATGACCAATGGCTAAAATGAACCAACTGAATATTTATCCAATTATAACTGAGACAAAATAAAAAAGATGTGTTTACATTTAAATGGTAGGTTGGTCGGATTGTTGTTAGAGGAACGTAAAAAAAACCACAGCTAATATCTGTGCTCCCAAACAGCACCAAGTGTGTGTTGTTGCCTGAAGTGGTCATCTGTACATGGGTATTTGGCTGTGTGGTGAAGGATTCCCAGGGACAAGTACATCCACCCAGATCATAGCCGCTGATTAAAATAGAAGTGCTGTGTTGTTACGCCAGGGACACACAGATAGCCACACCGGCACACGGTGACACACAGACAGCCGCCGACATCCTCTCCCCTCTGTGTGTGTGTGTGTGTGTTTATGTGTGTGCTGGCTCATGCAGAATTTTTAATAACCTCTTTTGATTAGAACCCCCCTCCAGCAGCTTATTTAGGGCTGGATTTGGAGCAGGTTTAAAGGCCACTGCCCTCCGGGGGGGCGCTTCATTGCACTTCTCTGAATTCAGATACAATGTCCTTGACACCTCTGTATCCTGTTCCCATTTTGCACTATTTTTTGCTGCAGCAGCAACAGATGAGTAGCTAAGTGGGGGGTGGGCTACTTAAACCAGCTGTTAACCTGTGTCCCCCCCACCCCCTACCCCCCCTCCTCCTCCCCCTCACCTCCACCCCTCTTTTACTCCACAGAGTCGCTCCAGGCAAGAGGACCCAGAGCAAGCTCGGCTGAAACAGAAAGCTAAGGAGGTAAGCTGCTGCGGAGATCATTACCCTTGACATTTCCCAGACTCCAGCACATTAATTTTTCATGCCTCACTACATATGTAATGCCATTTAAAGTCGGACTTAAAAAAAAGTTTGAGGAATTATTTGCGCCGATTGATGCCAATGTGTGCAAATTGATTCTCTGCGCAGCAAACATGCCTTTTTTTTTTCCAATAAAGAAGGGCTAACAACGGAAAACACTGTCACGCTCTAAACAGCTGCGTTATTTACCCTGGCCACTTTTCACCCTTTTTGTACATTTGTGTTGATTTTATGTTGTCACATAATAGAAAGAATATCTTTAAGCCTTTGTAAATACAAGAAAATGTTATTGCTTAGAAGAGAAAGTAGATTTTCCTTTTTTTTCTGTTTGTCAATTAGTCCAAATGTAAAAATCCGCGTAGTTTAGTGAAAAACGTGTTTATGTTAAAGCAGAGGTTGCAAACGTAACAATTCATGCTTTCCATTAGCTTCTTCTGATGGTTGGTGTAAATAAGAGTTGTTTCTTTTCGTTTCCCTGCAGACCAACTCATAACACTCACACAAGTGCTACAAACTGGGATGTGATAAATCAACCAGTATAGGCTCTTTTTTTCTGGGTGGTTACACATCGTCTCTATTTCAACTACAACTTTTGTGTCGAGTGAAATCCCAGCGGAGCTCCGAAAGTAGACCACACATCTTTTTGCGGATGGTTAATGTTGTTTACGCAAACAAGATTGTTCTTTCAAAGCATACGTTTGCTTTTTTTTTTTTCCTTTTTGGCGAGTGTGTGTTTACACCAGAATAACTTCTAAGTGTTTTCAGTCCCTGGCTTGCTTACAAGGATCAAGAGGATTGGGATTGTGTGGCGCTTGTGGAGTTGTGTGAGTAGGCAGGCACCTGTTGTTGTTGTTGTTGTTGTTGATGCAGAACTTAGGAAGCAGACGTGGTTTCTTCTAAGTTGCAAACTGTTGGAAAAAAAAAAATCTTTTTATCCATCCAGGGAAAGTTAACTGAGTTTGCACTTTTCTCACTTACTCTCTAATTTGTGCTCACAGCTCCGCACATTTCCACCCCGGTAGCTCACCTCTTAATGCCGTCCACTTGCAAGCGCATTTAGATCTTATTTTAAATGTATTCGCTCAGAGGTACAGCTCACATTACTGTTTGGCCATTGTATTTAATTTTTAAGCCGTTCTTCGCCGATGTTGCGTTGAACTCGTGACCTTCCAGTGACAAGTCGGCTTCACTCGGAGCTGCCGGCAGCTCTCTAGTCTTTTTCTCTACATCCGTTCTGACCGTTTCTTTCTAGCAACGGCGAGCCCTGCTGCAGTGTGCAGCGTGCACGCCGGATCTCAGCATACCCATAAGCCCCGCAAATGCAAATGAAGCAGCGTAATAGGCAGAGCGATAGGTCCGCCCCGGGGCCCATGTGATCAAAGTGGATCTCCTCCCTGTTAAGTGGCAGTCCGCTCGTCATCTGGATGCGGCCAGATTAATGCCTCGTGAGGAGATGCCCCCGTGCACGTGCGCACACGCTCATTTTCATCTGGAATTTTAAGAAGCTGCTTATGAAATGGTAACTTTAAGCGATGCCCTCACCACCGCCACCCCCACACTTGCGAACAAACGCATGCACGCACCCCCCCCTTCACACACACACACACACCTCCTTCTCTTTTACTTAATGGCCGCCGTTTCTCAGCCCCCCCGTGCCGCTCCGGTTTTCATCACCTGACTGGCTCAAGGGGACAGAGCTGGCTGTTTGTGTCACTGCAGAGTCTGTCGGCAGCTCACACATCTGCGCAAATTTCATCAGGATAATGAGCCCAAGCTGCTCTTCCAGGCGACGGGCAGAGGAGCCAGCCTCTCTTTTAGCCCCTACCGCCTGGTCACACACTGACGCACACATCCGCACAAAAAAAGCACCGCCGTCAAACAGTCATCAGTTTGGAGGGTTGGAATTACAGCGTGTTATGTGCTTGAACCAAGTGTCTGCGTGAAAATTGAGTCGCCACATGATTGGATTTTTAAAAAGGCGAGTACAGTGTGGCTGTTGTGGTAAGTCTGGTCTGAGGGCTGAGCTGTGATGGCGCGAGCGTAAGGCTCCAGCTGATTTTCAAGTCAATTTCAGTTTTACCGCCCAAAGTCACAAATTTTGTTCTGCATTTTCAAACCTATGTGACGTGTTACACCTGCGTTCTTTGACTCGGGAATTACACGATTAAGGAGAAACAACACAAAAAAATGGAGAAACTGCAGGAAAGTTAGGAATTCCCCTGACGGTGCCTGTGGATGGTAAAAGTGCTCCCACCAGTGAAACGCAAACACCTTGTACTGTAGATCCACTACAGGCTTTTACTGCTGTTAAAAGAAAACAGTAAAAATGGGAGAAAAAGATAAAAAAATTCCAGTAATGGCAAGATGCAATGAGCATCTTATAAGTGGGGAGACACTTTGATGAATTACTTCTGACCTGAGAAAGATTATAATGGCGTGACTCACCAGATGCTTCTGATCTGAAAATAAACTCAAAAGGCTGATTACTGTCTTTCCAGGTTTGATACAATCCCCTAGATATTCCCAGAGATGAAATTGTTTCCAAAAAGAGTTTCTCTATTTTCCTTTGTCTGTGTGTGTCGGCCAGTGTGATGATGGACTGGCAACCTGTACAGGATGCCTCCTGTCTACTAGCAGCTGGGACAGGCTCAAATAAGTCAAATAAATGAAATGAAAGCAGTGATTGTGCGGTTGGAGCTAAGATATGCCACTCAACCAAGCCAGACAGAGAAAATGAGTTAAAAGCAAAGTTCTAAATTGAACGAGGGTGTGAGCTGCTCTGAAAAGGAAAGAGGTCAGCAGCCATGGCTGAAAAAGCTCTGTCACCTCGGCCTTTTTAGTCTGGATCTAGGAACATGGAAGTGTAATTGATTCACAGAGCTCTGTGCTCTGTTTTTAATATGAAGCCGCGGAGCTGTGCCTCGGAGACTCTTGAATACAAATAATCCAATTTTAAACTGGATATCGTAATGGACTGGCAGCCAGTGTAGAGAGGCCAGTAAGGTGTTATGTAGGATGGCACGCTGTGTTTTGTACAGCATGTAGACAACAAAGGGACAACTGATAACACCTTTGTACGAAAAACTTCAATAACCTAAATGAATGATGTATAAAAGTATAGAATACTATGAAAGTACTGCAAAGGCTTCACCTCTGTGGCGAGTCTTAGTTAGCTAATCTGGACTACCGAGTAAATCTATTAAATATCTGTTCAATTTTTTAAAGTGGGACGATATCCTTTATGTGTTTTGTGTCACTGTATTCATAACTCAGCGGGCCAAATGAGAGGCCAAACTACTGAAACTAACTCCCGGACATGGACCTGCACTTTCACCTCAGTATTCATCTCTGCCGTCAGACTTGTATTCCATCCTCTACCCCAGGGTGTGTAACTATGACAGAAAACTTGCCAAACCCATACTGGTACTTTAAAGGCAGACTGATGCACAAATGAATGCTCCTTAGGAAATGGACCCTTTCTGTTTTTGGATAATTCAGCCTGATATTTTATTCTCATATTCCTTGTTCTGTGCCTCTAAGGAGCTAAAAATCCAAACACTCTTCCTTTTGGGCCAAGCTTCAGAACGTAACCGCCCCACGAGAACAGTGAACTCATCATCAGCTCTCTGTTCAATAGTTTCTCGCAGAAGTTATGAAAAATATTCTTGGCTCCAGGTGAGGCCGGCGGGGCGGTAGGATTTTAATTTCGCATGCTGATGCCTCCGAGTGTGTTTGTAGATTTCAGTGGAAAGCTGAAACACAACCCTGTCACCAGCAGCGCCGACTGGTCAGATCGTTGCTGCAGAGGTTTCGCGTGAGAGATCGGCAGGGCGCTCTGTTTCCTCCATTCACCACCATTTGGCCAAAAGGTCAGATGGGCTATTTCAGAAATGCCCCCAGTGAAAATCAATGGGCAAATCGTGGAGCTCAGTTCCTGTTTGTTATTGTTGTCGGTGGGTCTCGCTGTGTTCTGTCTTTTCCATCACTGAGGTGGGTGGGAGGGGGGGGCAGGCAGCGCCTAAGCACTGAGAGCAAAAGAAAGAGAGAGGGACGAAGACAGAGGGGTGGAGGGAAAAGAAGTCTGCTGGGTTGAAGGAGGGGGTTGGTTGAAAGATAGAGAGGGAGTTAAGGCCAGCAGAGATACATCACGGTGTCAGACACAGACAAACTGCAGCCACAGATTCATCATTGCAGCCGCGTCTGCAGGCACAACTGGACACAGGAACAGGAGGAACGGAGAGAGGACAGGAGAAGAGGGATGAAGGAAGAGGGAAAAGACAAATTGGCTTCTACTGATGGCCAAAATCAGGCCAAAAGCACCTGTTAGAGTCCGTTCAGCTCCGAAAGCACACAGTCTCATGGCAAGAACACAGAGATTTCCACAGTGTGGCACAACTCATGTGAACTATTCAGCAGAGTTCTCATTCATGTGGCAGATTTTACAGTAATAGCTGCATAACTACAAGCTTCAGGAATCCTCTGCTATGCAGCTTCCAGGTCTTTGATGCAACAGCTGCTGCCAGCGGTCACCTTGGGAAATTTAATAATCACTGCCACGTACCCTGATGCACCTCCACTGTTTTAGCAGATTACTGTCAAGTAAAAACATTTTTTATGCCTTTATCACATAGCTGACAGTACTGTGCAAGACAGAGGCGGATAGAGTGATGAGGAGTAGCAGGGATCAGCTGCCCTCGGCCGGATGAGATCCACGGAAGTTCAGCGGGCTCTTGGCCCGCACCTTAACCTTTGAGTCACCATGGAGCTCTTTTAGTCCCATTTAATGGTGCATAGAAAGATATCGCAGGACTGCAGATGTACAGAAGGAGAGTAACACCTCAGGAAGTAACATGCACCCAGATTCTCAGCAGGACTCTGTAGTGCTAATGTAACAGTAGCCCTTTTCACACAGAGATCAGACGCCCCGCTTTAGCCAATCGCCTACACACTGACCAGTGAAATGTGATGTGTGGCTGTACCGGTGTGTAGTAGGAAACTGTGTAATCCATAACAACAGAATCTGCGTCTAAGCATTATTTTTCCAAACACACCTGTAGCTCCGTGACTGCTCTCAGCTGAGACCCCGTATGTGAGGATGTTGTCAAAAAGCAAAGTTCAACCAAGCTTTCCAGGAATGCAAAGGTTAAAAAATGGTTAACACGGCCCACATTTAGATGATGTGGGAGGGAGCATGAGGGAGTACACGGTCCTCTCCTCTCCTCCTCTTCCCTCTCCATTCCTGCACATTACCATGCCCTTGCAGCAACACTCTTCTTCTAGCTTAGAGTGTTTCCAGAAGAATTGTGTGAAACTGAGAGCTCTCCAAAGGGAATCGCAAAGTTAGAATAATTTTCCTCAAATATTTTTTCTTCTTCAGGCATTGAGAGACTTTTTTTTCCCTTTTTTGCCTTTTTGACATGGCAGCATCGCTTGAAATCTCTTGAACCTCTACCAAATTAATTCTGCCCTACCTCAACTTTGAACCTTGAATTGCTCCAATTAAAACCCTCCAGCTATCAGTCCTCCCTCACTGTGTAAACATATATGTTGGAAACTATGAATTCAATTAGACTAATGTTCATGTGATATATGTGGAGGGGGGGGGAGGAGGGGGGGGGGGGGGGGGGGGGGGGGGGGGGGGGGGGGGGGGGGGGG
>JBBDHI010000001.1:27804867-27815927 GCA_037177115.1 Craterocephalus stercusmuscarum
TACATATCTTGAAAATTTCCTGTTTGTGTGAAAGAAACAAGACTTACGTATTTGTACCTATTTTGTAAAGGAATAAATAAGCTGTTTACTAAACTGAGTCAACGCTGACTTTGTCCAGTTCTTCTTATGAAAGAAAGAAGACGTGTCTGAACATGAATTAAAAAGATAACGTCTCATTCTCAAGTGTTTCTCTAAAAATTATGGTTTATGCCACTAAAATATATTGGAAATCAAAATGTACTGGTTTGCATTGAGTAAATAGAGAATTGTTTATTCTCTGATTAGCTAAAAATAAGTGCAGGTTAACACAGCGGCTGAAATACCCGCTCATTTTTGACTTTTGCCTTCATACCACTCTGCATCTTCATTTCAGTTCTGAAATTTTCCCGCTTTTAAATTCATGATGCTCCAAACATTTTGAGTGTCTGACATGTGGACGGCAGGCAGCCCATTTACTGTACGCTCCTAAGCTCTGTTACTTGGGATCTAAACTGTAATGCTGCAGGTAGTCAGAAACAGGTAGGCCTCATTTGGCTGAAGGTATTCCTTAAAAGAAGAGGTCACATTCATGGTACAATGTGTCGCTACCTAAGAATTCCCCCTCTGTGTGTTTGTTGATGTAAGAGTGCTGACAGCCAGTGGATGATCCCTCTCCTCTACAGCCAGGAAACTGCAGCATCCATCATCTAAAAACGGAATTTTCCCCTTCTGAGTCGTCACACTGCTGGAAAGCTTCCCGCTTTTTCTTAATCCATCGTACCCAAACCCAGAGAAGGCCTCTTGTTTTTCTGTCATGATCAATCTTGTTTTTCTGCAAGACATTTTTAACAAAAAGTCTTCTAATTCATCCTGTTTCATTTTCATTTCAACATGTTTGGTACAAACTAAGTCAAGCACCGCTGCTCAGCTATGAAAAGTCCCTCTAGGTTTCTGCTGCTAATTAAGCAGAAGCGTTTTTTGAAAAGACCAAACCATTTAACTCTGTGCAAAATATTGTGATTTGAGAGCCCATTGTTTTCTGTCTAGATCTCGACCGAAGCCTTTTCTCTCCTGCAGCTTGCCCGCTGCTCTGGATTCAGCCCCAAACATACACAATTACTAACACTTTACTGCTGAGACTGATCAGTTCATAGACACATGGTGTATGTAACAGCCATCTAAACCTGGCTAAAGGTTAAAAGCTGGCATCATTAGCAAAAATCAGATTTTTTTGTTTTCTTTAAGTAGAGTAAAACACCACAAGAGCAATGAGACACTTTCAGTTATACAGTACATCCTTTTATTATCGCAAATATGCAAGAAAAGTCAAATGGAGACACTGTAAATGAACACATGCCCTTTAATACCACAGTCTAATTGTTTTAAACACCTTAAATAATATACATTTGCACCTTATTATACCCTTTGAAATGTTTTAATCCGTATGTACACAATGTAATGTTTGGAATTTCTTTAATTCTTTTTGCGATAAGGACTACATGGTCTGTTAAAAACATGAGGGTCCCATAAAACCCAGAGTCCTGATAATTCAATATACAATAACTGTACAACTGACCCGCCTCAGAAGTGGGGTGAATGACATGTCGGAGTGGCTGAACACTGACCGGTACTTCATCTGCGAACGGCGACATGAGTGAACATGTCTGTGAAGTTTCAAGTCCTGTCATGTTTGTGTAGCTCTGCAGTAAACCTGTCATTTAGACGCTGAGTGGAGAACAGCTCCCCAGGTTTGGTTGTTGGAGTCAGAGAAATCAAAGTCTCAATATTTCTTTTCTTTTCTTAGTTTTAATTGATACGTTTTAGCACGATTTAGCATTATTATCATTATTTTTTCACAAACTCTTGAAAGTTGTTTAAATCTCTTTTTTTGGGGCGCATTAGTGACAGTATGCCTGCATTGATCCTTTTTACCCTTCCCCAATCAGAAAGTTATACCCACATTAGATTATCCCACCTGATTAAAATGTATGAAGTCTGTTGGTTTCAGCATCAGAGCGGAGTCGCCCGGCTGCAGCATGATCTGAGCGCTCGTGTTTTGACTCATCAGTTTGTTTGGTTTGTTGCAGGGTGGCCCAGCGAGCTGTGGCGTGGGAGGGCATTTGGAAAACGGGGGCATGAAGGATGACACAGCAGCAGGGGGTGCAATCTGAGTTTCTACTGGCACCACCAAGCTGGGTGCCTTCAGGGGGGGAAGGGGCAGGAGGGGAATAGGATGGGGGGGGGGCGGCGAGGAGCGCTGCGGAGAGCCCAACATGCCTCGGCACATGAAAGGCCTGGTTGACCATTCCCTTTGAGGCGACTGGATGCAAAAGCGCAAGCCACCGGCAGGTCAGAACAAAGACAGGCTTGATTGTGAGACAGACCCCCCCGGGAAGATGGCACCGGACTTGCAGCTACACTCACACCGAGCCCGTCTTTGCCCACCCACTGGTCCTGTTTAATCAGAAAGAGCAGACTCTATTAGGACAACGCGGTCGGAAAAGCCACGGCCTCGCGTTTAATGAACGACTGAAAACCATCCCAGTTTAACTCGAGCAAACCGCCAGCGCCCACAGATATCAGAATAGGCTTCGCTTTGTTTTTTTGTTTTTTTTATCCCCCCTCAGTCTTTTGGAATGGAAGAAACAGCATGTGTAAGTTACACACAAATATAAAGAGTGAAAACTTGGCCTTTCTTGTTTCTGTCTTTGATCCAGAAATGTTGAGAATAAGACCAAAAGAATGAGAGCAGGACAGAGTAAATGCCGCCCACTCGCCTCTTTGTGAGCAACATGCTGATGCTGGGAATGCAGCTCACTTTGGCTTCTGCCATACGTGTGTGAGAAGAGCCACTGAAGTAATCTTTGCTTAGATGTGACAATATTAAATCAGAGAGTTTGTCTCTCAAACTTGGTCTGAAGGTACTTTGAGCTACTCCCAACAGAACTGTCAGGACTGGAGGCCCGGAGGATCAAATGTTGTTATCCTTCACAGTTAACTTTTGAATAATGCATGGCGTCTTCTTTCTCTATAAACTGCACAAAGAACATCTTTTATATTTGTACAATCAACAAACCCCGCACCTTATCGACTTTGGCACCTAGAGTGTTTGTTCTGTTGGACTTTTTTTTTTTTTTCTTTCTTTCTTTTTTTTTTATTCTTCCTGTTTTCTGGAATACTTTAATCTCACAGTCACAGATTAACAGCTTGACTTGCAGCCGCTCCCTGGGTTCAAACGAGTGTTCAGAGGGAGCAGCGCAGGGCAGCTCTGTGGGAAATGTTTAAGTGCAAAGAAACATTTAGCATTTAAAGTACATCTCTCGCTGATCATGAGACATACTGGTAAACGTCAGCTCTCCCCCGCTGCTCCTCAAGTCTCTTAACATTCGAGCTCAACAAAACTGCAATACGCTTACAGCTTGTGCAATTTTGTCATGAATCTGAAATTTACAAACGCTAGGAAACTTATGCTGAATGAGGGCAAATGTTTTGTGCTCGCGTGTGAGAATCCAATCCGAGACCCTAGATATGTTTAAGAGCTAATAAGCAGAAGTCTTGAGTAGTTTTTTTCCTTTTTTAAAAAAAAAAAAATGTGCATCACATTTGACTGAAAACAATGTCGGAACATCCAGGTTTTCTTCCATCCCCGTTTGAACAATGGGACTTTTTCTGGCTCTGAATGCATTGCCAGTCATTGCTTTAGCCACATAGCCTGCAGACATCTGAGTTGCTGCAGCTTTTGCCAAGAAACACTCCCTCGCAAGCTCTCAAAGCCTAATGAATACAATGTTCATACATCCTTCATTTTGGAGAAAGGAAAGAAGAGACATTAAAAATAATCCTATTAATAATAATTGTTTACACCATGTCATGATAAAAACAGCAAAAAGAGCAAGAAGAACATACTTTAGAAACAACAATGAAAAACTCTAATAAACAATCAGTTTGGCAAATTTTGCTTTGTCCGGCGAGGCCTGCAGCCGGGGCCTGTGGGGTGACGGTGACGGTGTCCCGGGGTCTGGGGCCTTTCAGTGGACTTACAAAATTAGATTATGTCCTTTTTCTTGTCATCATTATGAACATCCTGTCTGCCAAAGCTTCCTTGGCCCAGAGCAGGCCACTCTTGTCACCAGCCAGGGGAGACGTGGGTCTCATAGACACAGATACACTGCTGGAAGAATGGAAGAGGGGCGGTGTGCACGTGTGGATCGGGTTCAGATGAGGGGGAATCCCTCGTAAAGATTCAGGACACCTTTTTCATCAGCAGCTATGGGCCAATCAGCCAGTCACTGTTACAAATGGTGAGCTGTGGCATCCATGTTTCATTGTTTTCATCACTGTCCCGGATTCCTTGGGCTTTATTCGACATAATCAAAAACTTTTGGAGCAGATTTTTTTTTTCCATTTTTTTTTTTTCATTGTTTGGTTCTACATTCCCCTTCGAGTTCTGCAGAGCCCGCGAGGTTAACAGGCCTCTGCTAATACTTCGGTATGTTGAGGGTTGCTGTGGTCCTGCCGGGCCAGGGAGGAAGGGGGTGGGTGGGGTCGGCTGGTGTGGTGTGACAAGATGGAAGGAGTGTCGCAGGGTGGCGGGGGGCCTGCCAGTCCCTCTCCCACAATGCTCTAGTCCAGCGGCTCCTGTTTTATCCTGATGGGCGTGTTGATGGAGAGACTCCGTCGGTCCTCACGACACAACACGTACTCGCTGAACTGGGACGAGTCCACGCCGCCTCCGCATGACGCCGCCACACTGAAACCCTTCTGGAAAAGACGCTCCAGGACCTGCAGAGAGGAGGCAGGGAAGGAAGGCTTTAATGGCAAAGGTTTAGTGTTAACTGGTATAAATACAGTAGAATCCAAATATCAAACACGCAGGTTTACGTTTTCATGCCGGTTTTAGAAAATGCCACCATCTTTACAGGTCAGATGAAGGATTCAAATGTTACATATAAAGCTGCTGCTAGCTATTTAGCTTAGCAGCTTTAGTTTGCCACAGTAAAGGAATGAAACGGCTTTTCTGACTGAATCTAAAATAAATCTTCACCGCTTCACTTCTCTAAACAGCATTTCTCATTTATTAAACAACATTTTCAGGAAACCACTTTTGCATTATACTAGTTGACTAAACCATTTATATTATAATGAATACATTTTAATTAGTGACAATCGGAGCTTCTAGTTGGAGTTATATGTTTTCACATAGTTAGACCAACTGGTTTTTCCTTTTTCCAGCCTTACCGTCGCCCAGCCTGTTATGGACCACTCTTCTGAAGCACCGAACTTAATTTTAGTCAATTAATATCTTACTTTTAAACCAAAATCTACCAGATTCTGGCAAATTAGTTTAACATGAGTCATACTCAGGCTGACTGGACAGAAATGTCATTTTTTGGAGCCTGTACTACGACACAAAAAGAGATCAGAAAGGAGTTTAGAAAATGTCACCATAACGACTTCTAAGAAAGATTTATTTACTTATCTTATACGTTAAGTATAGGAGTTTTGACTGGTAGTCTACTGGAGCTAACTGGTTTTTGAAGTCAGAACCTATCAACCCTCAGGAAGCATTACATTGTCTTCTCAGAGCCAGCGTCTATGACCACCAAGTAGCTGCTGACATCTCCTCTTACCCAGTTACGTGATGTAGTTAAATTTTTACAACATAGACTTGAGATGTTCAGTGATCTTTCAGTCTGAGAGCGAGTCAACAAGCTAAAGCAGTTTTCAAAGTGCTGAACTTCCTCAGATATTCATCAGTCACAACATGCACCGGGTGTCATTAACCCTCCTCCCCTCCATCCAATCACACGTAGTGATAAAAACCAGAGGGCACTCCCGACATCACACCACCTCTGCAATATTCATGCGGCTGGTGCTGGATTGGCCACTGAGCTGAGGGCATGAGCTCAAAGGGAAAGCGGAGTGTGAGTGGGGTGTGTTAAGGGGCTGAGTGGAGCTCAGCGTGGTGATTACTGGAGCTCCTAATTTGAGTAATGAGGCCGGGGTGAGAGAAGTGAGGTCTGTGAGCGAAAGCGAGCGCGACGTGCAGGGAATGAGGATAAAGAGGGAGATACGGCTGATCCGTGTGAGGACAAAGTGCTGCAGCTGCAGGAGACGGGGAGCCATGTTGACCCTCCAGCCTGGGCATTGACATCCACCAGTCCAAACAGAGATGCTCTCAGATACACAAACACGTGAACTCCAACATGACTTTCTCTGTTCCTTCGTCATAATCCATGTGAGAGGCTGTTATATATCTAAATCTCAGTGAGAGGAGTGCCATGTATTTACTTATTCCCCCTTCTCTTTAATGTAGCGTGCAGTGCATGGAAATGAAAGGTCTCGCCAAAGGCTAACCCTGTTTCTGTCAGATTCCGAGCCAGAGAGATTCACAGAAAATAAAACGGTTGCTTCAGATGCCCGCACACGTGCACTCGCTGACACACAGACCCATCTCGAAGGATGACCTCTCTAATTACAAGAGCGTGAGCTCCGGCAGAGGCTAAAGCAGGGTGAGGCTAAAGGACTACAAAGAAAAGCAGTGAAATCAGACACATGGAAGGATACAAACTTACAAACACAGCACAACAAAAGCACAAAAACCTGTTGAGCAGACCTGGAACCGCCTAAAGCCCCGTCGCCTTCTGATTACAATGAATATATGTACTGAGATGCTGCTTGTGAGCAGGGAGGAGCACATGGAAAAGTCAGCCCCCTCCCCTTTTTCGTCCTCTGGCCATACGACAACAAACTCTGTAATTTACGAGACAGAAGGGGCGGCAGACAGCTGATGGTGAAGATGGCTAATTAAGAGACCTGCCCAAGCATCAAACACTCCCAAATCCATGACAGACGACGTAGGAGCCTAACGATTATGGAAATGATATTACATAGCCTTCTTTGATGATTGCATCACGTTGCATTTCCCCCTCCCCATCATCTCTTAAGACATGTGGGACTCTGTCATGTTCAGCAATGAATTTGGTCACAGAGGAGAATAGCCCGATCAATAAAGATAGTCTGAAAACACTTTTATCATTAATGCACGGCAACACAAAGGACTTAAGGATATTATTATAGATGGTTGTAACTGACTCAAGGATACTGTAATGACTATAAGAGGCCATAAAAAAAAAAACTTCCCGTTCAGTTTTTGTCACAGTGAATTAGTGCCACGGGGGAATAAACAATACACGGAATAATTAAGCTGTATCCAAGCAAAAGCTTTCGATGTCCACAGGACAATGTCCTGAAATCAATCCCTGCTGACGACAGAGAGAAATGCTCCCTCTTAAAAAGCTCAAACATGTCTGGTTGCTCGGTTCAGCGCTACATACTTGTGACCGCAGGCCTTCACATCTCAGCTTATGTTGTACTTATGCAGATTTCTCTGCTTACTTTCCTGCCTCACTTGAATAAAACCAGAACGAAAATATTCCAGCAGCGAGTTGGATGGGAGTAGCCCGATTGGTCAAGTCTCATTTTGAGTCTAATGATTTCCATGAAATGGAATTATAGCTCATCATGAGCTGTCATTTTCACCTCAGCTACTTTCCCTCCTGATCTGCAGCCACTTTAAATCACAATCACCGATCTCCAAACAGGAAATCAGAGTCAGCTAAGCAGCGGACGCCACAGAAGCAAAGTTTGCGCTGAACTTCATCGCTTGTGAGCTGCTCCTCTTCCTCTCCGTCCCCGCTGATCCCAATCAGCCATTCTCTTAACTTCACTACACAGGCATCTTCTTTCAAACAAACGTGCGCCATGTTACAGCGGGAGGAGCTGCCACTCAACTCGGGGTTGCCATGGGGATGAGGATGGGATAATATTAGCCTCGCTTTTCAAACCCTACCCCTCGTTGTGGCAAAGATGCCAACGTTCAAATCAAAGTGGAGGAGTCTCAGGGCTGGAAACCAGAGCACAATCTAATATTGATGCCCACCAGAGTACACACACACACACACACACACACACACACACACACTTGCACCTCTCAGGAGGAGCTGGAAGACGCTTCCCCCTCATGGCACGAGGCTCAGAACTGATTGTCACATATGAGGAGCTAAAGCATGATGTGATGGGCTCTTTTATTTAACGCTGCACAGCCTTACAGGGAGCACTAACCGCAGCCTCTCCATCTCATCGGCTGCTTATCACCAGCATCTGGCATTAAGCAGCCGTGAAGCTCCAAACTCTTTGTAATCCTCTGAGCCCTCTGACAGCTCTTTCAGGACTCACAAGCGATAAACAGCACTTGAGCTTCCTCACTGTGTTCGTAGCAAATGAGCCTGTAGCTGTGACTGGGTTCATCCGTGCAAATGGAAGCTTTAAAGCATCTTTTGACTTTTGGCTCAGGTCACTTCAGCGGGGAAGAAAAAGCAAACAGGGACAATTCTGGGTTCTAGGTTCTGAGTTCTGGGTTCTGGGTTCTGAGTTCTGGGTTCTATGTTCTGGGTTTTGGGTTGGGGTTTGGGTTCCTTCTCAAAGCTGCGAGTAGTTGTGGCTAAACTGAAGGGACCTGAGAGCATGACAGCTTCTCACGCCGTGACTCATTCTGTGACCTTTTCTGTTCAATTTGCAGTTACTTGTTTTTGTCTTAATGACACAAAAGTGACCATTTAACTCTTAATTTACTCTCATGATTCTCTTTGGGCTACTTTACGTTTATACTCCATTTTCTGAGAATATTCTAAAATGCGATCCGGTTCAGGATGTAATTATTCCGAAGTTGCTTAAATAGTTGGACTCACCTTAAACATTCGACTTTCACATGAGTCTATCAACAACAGTTTAACACATATTAGGGACTTACTGGTGTACAGCACATCACAGCTATTTGTTTCTATATAAAATGATAAAACTATATCTGTACTTTGTAACATTTTGGAGAAAGGACTTTTGTGATTCAATACATTTTCATTGCACAGAACGAGAGAAAACATGGGGAATATTTTAGGCTCAGTGATCAAACAATAAGGGGTTTTGTTTGAAGAGAGTTTCCCTCCAACCATGAGATGATCCGATCACTTCTTATCCTGCAGATGATTTTTTTTTACCCTTCAGATATTAGTTTCAGAAAGATCTCCCCATTACCAAACCAGGCAGCATCCGACTGACTTCAAAGATTAAAAAAAGGACTTTTTTTGCACCTGCAGCTGAAGCTGTCAGCAGGAAAATGGTCCAGTTTTTATTCTCTCCACTCTGCTCTCTAATCTGCACCCTGGTGAGCTGACGTCCATGTTCCCACTGAGCCACACAGGGAGATCAGGGACCCCTAAACCGGACCGGTGTTAATGTCTTATTCTGCCACTCAGAGCACAGCGGAGGTGTTTGTGTGGCCTCATCTGCTCTGACAGGCCGCGCTCTCTTTTCCTGCTCAGCCGGCTCAGGAGTGATGGAGTGGCAGCGTGACATGTGACTGCGTGTTGCTGCGTGTTGCGTTCCCGGCCCGGGCAGCAGGGGGACGGGAGGCCCTTCTGCACGACCACGTCCGCTGTCACATTGATGAAGGACGGATTGGCTCTGCTCTGATCCGAGCGCTTCATCATGGTGATGTATGGCGCGGCGGCTCAGCGCCGGTGCAGGGACACGTGTGTGTACACCTCTGTGGCTGTTTGGCTGAATGTTTTCCCCGTCGCTCAGTGCCGCCGCTCCTCACTGCGCCGGATCCACATCGCAGTGCAGGTGGTTTGCATTATTCATAAAATTCCATTCATGACCTCATGGAGAATCACTCGCCAGGGTGGAGTTGTTTATTCTCACTCGCTCACATCTGAATACAAAGGAAAAGAACTGACGAGCGGCTTCATTTAGAATAAATGTCATAACAGGGTTTGCTTTTTCTTCCGTTTTATTATCTCTGTAGATTGATAGAAAAAGATACTCTTTTTTTTATATTTCTTGCTAATAAAAACAGAGAGAGTGAACGACGGGATAAAAAGTGAACTTGCAGTGTGTGTGTGTGTGTACTTAGTGAGAAATGCGAAGTATCACAAGGTCTAGCAGTTTCCCGCCCGGGGCAAGACAGCAACAGCACCTTCGCCTCACTAATATAATAAACTGGAGTTTATTTTTAAATATCATACATCCATCTGTTACCTTTCAAAAATTAGCCCAGCCTTACAGTGCTGCATCTGCCCTGTCATATCCCCCCCACCCCCACCCCATCCACTGTCTCTCTGCTCTGTGGGCAGGGTGTGGTTGTATGTGCGTGCCCCCCCCGGGTCAGGGTCCAGGCCTGAAACCAGATCAGAGGCTCTTTGTCTCGAAGGGTAAGACGAGAATTATTTTTCTAACCTTCTCATACCTTCACGCAACAATGAGAGAGGACAGAATGAGCAACTTGTTTAGAAAAATCTCCCCTTTCAACAAAAAAAAAAAACACCTCCATCTGCTCCCTGCGTCCTCATCTACATCGACTCAATGAGCCGGGCATGCATGTGTGTGTGTGTGTGCGTGTTGGTGCTTCTGATTTGTTTTTTTGACAGACTGTAGCATATGTGTGTGTCTTATGATGGGAAAAAAAGAAGAAGATGACACCACTAACTCCGCCTTAACGGACAGAGGACTTAATGTGAGGCGGTGTGGTTTGGGGGGGTCCAGGAAGATTCAGCTCTTCTTGCTGTGAGCTTTTTGGTCTGAGAAGAAGATTCCAGCTCACCTCAGAGAAGCAGCCTAATAAAAGCAACCCCTGAACAATAAAGAGTCCTTTCAGATTGTGTTAGTTAGATGAGCTCACATCCTGTAACCAGTCTCACTGGTAAACAGAGTGGGAAAATGTTGTGTTAGTTGATGTGGCCAATTAATTATATTGTAAGTCATTTAAAAATCTATAAAAGAAGTATAAACTGGTTTAGGCTGTTTGAGAAATTGTAAGTATGGTATTAAAAAATGCAATACGTGTATTTCAATCGCCTTGAGCGGTGTTATATTGGAGTCTTTTTAAAAAAGGAGCTGTGTCTTAAAAAGGAGTAAAGCGTAAATTATGCATATTAAAGAAAACAAGGATGGGAGGAGGAAAAGTCGGAAGTACGGCCACAGGACAAAATCGGAGGGGGTGGTGTTTAACAGTGTAAAGAGGG
>JBBDHI010000001.1:27816027-27828064 GCA_037177115.1 Craterocephalus stercusmuscarum
AGTGCCTTTGGGGGGTGTTGGGTTGGGGTTTTTTGGAAAAAGGGCTTTGTTTTTAAAAAGGGGGAAAACGCAAATTCTGCCCATCCCCCCCCCCCCCCCCCCCCCCACCTTTTCCATTCCTCTTCTTCATTTTTTTGCAGGAAAACATGGCCGCAGTCCACACACGCTTTGTCCCGCATGCTCTGCTCACCTCCCTGGAGGTGGTCTTTCACACTGGTGAAAAAAGAGGAACGGGGGGCGGGGGTTGGAGGTGTCAGAGCGCACTAGCCTGCCTTGGAGAGGCTCTCTCTGGGTGCTGGAGGGGTGAAGGCTCCTCTATGTGTGAGTCTGTTCATGGCTGGAGGTGCTCAAGTGTGTTATATTGAGCCTGTGGTGTGAGACTGTTATATTTCGCCTCATTCTCTCTTTTTCAGACCTCGCTGGGTAGCATAGCTGTAAAACTCATTTTCTGAAGTTTTCTTAACACCTCAACGGCGGAGTTAGCTCTGCTTTAAGAAAGGAGGCCGCTGATCTCCAACAGGCAGATTTCTTATTTGAAAGGAAGTCAAAGTGATGTAGATGATAAGAATACTACATCCGTGTACTCTTCAGGAGTAACAGAAAATTATCCACCGACTTTTGTAAGAGCCTCTTTGAGATTTGATTTGTAGTGTAACTTTAATTCTGGTTTTCCCTTTTTACTATTTCAAAATCTTTTAATAGAGGTTAGAAATAATTGTGGTTGCATTACAGTCAAGTTTCAGAGAATAAGAATTAAATCCACAGAGAAACCAGAGCCAGAGCATCCCGTCTCCTTCAGCAGATGCTATTCAGTGAGGCAGCGAAGTGCAGCTTCACACAGCCCATTAAAGCCCTGATTGTACACAACAAATGCCAGCAAGATGCTTAAGTATTATAAAAGTAGTGAAGTGTGGTGGTGAAAAAAACTTTAGCATGAGAAATATTTACTGGATAAATAACGAGACAAAGAAACACTGTATTGTCTGACCCCGTTAGTCTCTGTGAAGTGTGTAGGAAACTCATCCCAGTGTCTCTGATGCCGAATGTAATCAGAAATATGATGCCAAACTAAAGCATCTGGCCAAAATGTGCACAAAGAATTAACCTCAGGAATGCCAGCAGTTATCCACTTAGACTATTTTTCTACAAAGCTACTGTGTTACATTTCCATCTTGCAGCTTTGTGCATCTAATCAGCCACTAGGCCTCTCTGAGGTAAATTACGCCATCCTCACTGCTGTTTGAGGGTCTATCAGATCCCATCCTCACTGCTGAGTGTGTGTAGCCTTTATAACATGTTCTGTAAACCTGTTTTATGTCCATGCATGTGAAGTGTCAGTACAGCTGACCCAAAAGGTCGTATGTACTGGTGGTTCAGTCGCTTTGCACACCCACACAGAAAGCACAGATTTCATTTGATGCTACATCGTTATTCTGATGAGGCTTTATTGCGAGCAGGAAGCTAGTTTGTTGACATCTTTTCTTATGATTCATCTAAAGGCCACTCATTTCATTTCCAGGAGAGGATGTTGGCATATTCACAGTAAAAACCTCAGAGAGTTTTACATTAATCCAGCCGGGCAGCTCTGAAAGTGTATTTCCAGCATCAAATTATTGACACAACACAGTTGTTCACGCATAATAACCGACATTAATATAAACTGAATGTCTAAACTTGAAGTGGTTTGGTATAAGGAAGCTATTTATTAATCATATCACGGCATAATGAAGGCATACTGTCTTCACACTGTTCTTACTGAATATAAAAAGTGGATCAATTAAACGACATTGTCAGAAAAAATAGTCATTTTAGAGTTTATCGGCGTTTAAAGCAAGGGACAAATGTTCTGGTGTCCTACCTGGACCGAGTTGAGCCTGCAGTAGCCATTAAGAGGGAAGCGGATGACGTGCGTTGGGTCCTGGTTCCAACCGGCGTTGACTGAGTTACACATAACGTCTCCAGTCTCAGGGAAGATCTCCTCTATGAGCACCTTCTCCCCGCTCAGGGCGATCCTCTCACCGAGGTCGGGGGTCACTCGGACCACGAGGCAGTCGCAGGGCTGTGCCATCCGTCGCTGCTCCCGCTCCTGCTTCCAGCGCTCCAGCTCCTTGATCATGGGCGTCAGCTGGTAATAGCGTGCCTCCTCATACAGCAGGTGGAAGTCCTGCACAAGCAGATGAGCATGGAGATGAGAGCAGTGACTTAGAGTCCTCTTGGCTATATGTGTGACTAACACACCGTTGTCTTTCGCTACATTACATCTCCTCACCAAGGTCACACAGACAAAATCCAGCACACAATATTAAGATGTCAGTGGAAGGGATATTTGTGTGCGACTTCCCTACAGCTACTAATGATAAAGTATCCTTGAGCGAGACGCTTCTCTAATTACTCCCAGAGAGCTATTGTGGCTGTATCGGTATACTTTGACCCTTCAACAGTAGTGAAACAACTGTGCAGCACAGGTATGCATAGAGGAGGAAATTCCTGTCTGAGCATGGATGGATCTGTTTATAGCTACATTTTCACAGAGAATTTTAGCTACATTTGTGTGATTTTTCCTCAGTGTTAAGGGAAATTAACCTAATAAGCCCCATTCAGATCCTTCCCTAGGTCATAGCACTCCATTTTACAGGGATGAAATGAAGACCCCTTTTCTCTTAAAGATCAAAGCTGGGGCGTTTGTGTCAATGGCTAGATTATTGATCCCTAAAAGAACAGGGGAGAATGAAAGTCAAGAGGAAGCCTAAGTGCAAATATGAAGTTAGTTACAGCATCTTTTGTCCCTCTAAGCACTATACTTTGACATAATGAAAGCAGTGCAAGAGTTAAATTTCTTTCTCTTATTGAAACTTAATCTGGCTGCAAATTCGATGAATACCGCCAACACTAATTTTAAAATATGTCCATGTGATGTTAAAGCTACCGAATGCCAAGAAAACATTTCCCGGTGCATCTTCTGCAAAGAAGAAACAATAAACTAAGATCAGCGATGGCCTCCTACCAGCAGGATAACACTCAATAAACAAGGCATAGCCACGCTGCAGCTTTCCTCCACAGTAGCTCTTGGCAGAGCTGTGCTAGCCTTTAGCATCTTTTAGTAAGCTGACTCCAGAAAGGCCGTCAGTGGGGCTCCAGTGAACTGGGATGGTGCATTCCTGTGTGCAGACAGTCTGCAGCAGATTGCCTGCCTCTCCCTCCTGGGCAGGGTTTGCTGGGGGCCATTTGCCCCTGCGCTCTTGCCTCTAATTTCCCACAAGACCAGATGGCACCATCCTTCACCGCTACCATAGAAAATACGGGGAGGCGGAGGTTTTGCTACTGGAGGCAGACGGGAGGTAAGAGAAAGATATGTGCAAGTGAACATGAGGACAATCATCAGCCGAGGAGCGTTTTAATGTATTCCTCATATGGAGGGATTTTTATGTTAATGGGGCTTGTGGCCCAACGTTAAGCTCCTATTAGAACAAGATCTAATTAGGTTACACCTAAATGCTGCAAATCTTTCTAACTAAACAATTAGCGATTAATACGTCTGGGTTCTGATTATTGTCTTGGAGTTGAAAAGAATGACGGCTTAATTCACTCTTTGTTTATGACCTGTCATCGTTGTCATCAGGGATTTTTATTAGAAGACAGGCAAAACTTAAAGCAAGCAAACTGTCTGCCCAAAAAAAACGAGACGGTATGTATTTGTTCTGGTTAAAAAAAAAAAGAAGTAAATTTCCCACAAGCCAGCATCATCGGTGGCTGTGGATGTTAGGTCCTGCTGCTGATAGAAAGGGAGTGTTTCCCCTCCACTTCTCATGACCACTGCTGGGCACGGCAGCAAACAGCATATTCATTAACCGCGCTGCTTCTGTCAGACTCTTTAGCCTTGAAACCCTCCCGTACTGCTTTAGCCCTTCATCTAAACTGCGCCTTCATCTGAGGCGCATGAACGACACACAAAATACAACTCCATCTGGACGCAGTGTTGACGCAACACATCTTAGGCTGACGGTCTAATATTTAGGATTTTAGAATGCAAAAGAGGAGGGCGGAGGTCCTTTCCCTCCCCCCTCTTCTCTCCCTTTCTCCATGTCTTTTTTTCTTCTGGCCTTCTTGCTGCAGCTGACAAAACTCATAGTGAGACGCACCCCTTCAGGCAGCTCTCTGTATCAAAGTGTAGCTCCTCAGCCTTCACAGGTCTGAAGCCAG
Source organism: Craterocephalus stercusmuscarum (assembly GCA_037177115.1). Taxonomy (NCBI): domain Eukaryota; kingdom Metazoa; phylum Chordata; class Actinopteri; order Atheriniformes; family Atherinidae; genus Craterocephalus; species Craterocephalus stercusmuscarum. The sequence continues at coordinate 27,820,228 of JBBDHI010000001.1, forward strand.
GGATGGATATGTTTTTAACAGGGGTCTGTCTGCGAGGCACTTTAGTCATCCTGAGCAGCACAGAAAACAACAGAGTAATCCTAAGCGCTGAGGTGAGGATGAGAGGGAGACGGGGGCCAAGAGCTCCGTCCTGGTTGCTGAAGCTACTGCTGCCAGCTCTACGAGGCAATTCATCCCCCAATCCTGTGTCCAGACAGCCCGTTTGAGCTTCAAAATAATGATCCGACCCGACTGCCCGGCGGCAAAGCAACATCTCAGGGAAGGACAAGTTGAGGGAGAGACAAGAAAGACAAGAAAGAGAATAAAATGATGGAAAACGTCACTATGTAGGAGTTTGAGGCCTAATAAAGACCTGCCATGCGTTTTGGACCGAAAACGAATAAAAGCCACACAAGCAGAAACTTGCAGGTTGTTGATTAAACAAGCCACTGAAAAAAGGAAAAACTCCAGCTGAAACTCTTCACAAATGCAAAGCAATCATAAAAATGAAAACGCCAGCCCCTTCCTGTACACACGGAAAGAGCAGATTTAGAGCCTGATTAATCCGACAAAGACACCACTAACTCTTACCAGTTAAAAAGCACGCCCTCAATATGACTGAGCCTTGCTTACACTTTCCTGATTAATTGTACTTTGAATAATGAGACGAGGGAGGATATTAATAGTGAATATTTTGTTCCACTGATGTCGGCGGAAAAAATTCTTTTCCTATTCTGCTCAGACTTTCACATTGATTTAGCAAAACACACAGCGCCGTGGCTGCCAGCAGCAGAACAGACCCGGCCCTCGGGCGACGGCAAGCCTGATTGTGCTCAGATAAGGACATGCTCAATTCCGCCTCGCACTATTTGCATTTTTTTTCCTCTGGCTTCACGAAAATTGAAAGGTATGCAGATCAACGCGGGCTCATGCGAGCGGGCCGTAATGAGTTGAAACAATGAAGTCCGATGCATGCGCTTCAGCCGCGGCGCCTGATTGGACTGTCAAGGCTTTACAGAGAGGAGGAAGAGGGTGAAGGCAGGAGCGTGAAAGGAAAAAAAACTAATCGGTTCTGAGTCAGACAATCATTTGCCAAAATATGCAGGGCTTTCATGTCATGTTGTGTTGTCTGAGGTTTGGCTCTTGTTCTGACTATCCCTGGAGCTCAGAGGGCTTGCCCCTGGCTCTCAGTGGCTTTGCCTCGCCTTGTTACCTTGCAGGGAATGATGAACAAGCGCCAGCCCAGTGAAAAGGTCATCCAAGCTAAGGTGGAGAAAAAGTAAAAAAAAGAGAATATACCTAGGAAGCAGTATCAACAACAAAAAAAAGACCTTGGAAATGAAGGAGCTGTAGGCAGAGAATATAATCATTCCTACAAAGCCACTTATAATGTGTGTACATGTTTGGTGAGACTAATTTCCTTGTAGTTGCAGAAAGACATACATTATAGTGGATTAAACATATAATCCACTGTGATACAAGGATTCATCACCAAACTCTCCAGGTCTGGAAGCCATTTTGCTATCTTTCAGCAAATTGTTTTGGTTTAACTACTCAGGTTCACTCTCCTGATCCTCATCGGCCTAATTTTCAGCAACAGCAGTCAGCTGTTTTCGGTGAAAAAGTTATGATGTGCCAACCAAATGCTTCCTGGCCAGAAGCAAACAGCAGGCAGACACAGTTAGCTCCAAGCTGGTGAACACAGTTAAGCATTTAGCAGCAAGAGAGACAAATATCTGAAATATTTTGGATGAACGCTGGGCAAATGGGCAGAAACACATACAGTAGTCAGATATATTGTTTGGATCCAGATCTAAAATGTGCTAAAACATTCTCCATAGAAACATTTATTCTGCTGGTGCGTGCATGCGCACACAAACTAAACCATATCAAAAATGTCAAACACAAATATTTGTCACACTACCTAAAACTAGAACTAGCTTGCACAGATAAGAAATCTACATATGCAAAACATGACTTGTTATCAGACTAGACAGTCTCTGTTTTGTTGTGGCAAACATGTGCTCTGGATTGATAAAGAAAGACCTAGAATGATAAGTGACAATGACATATTGTCCACATTTATTACTACAATTGACAAGCTGAGATCCTAAAACAAGAGCCAGGTGTGTGCAGCCGGGTTAGCTTAGCCAGGGCAGATGGAGTGGTGCACAAGGAGTGCACACTTTGTGCACATGCAAGCACAGCACACACACACTTTACTATTCCCCTACAAGGGCCTGGCTTGGCGTGAGACCTCGCTGCATTGGAGCTGGTCATCAGAACGCTGCCGAGCACAGGGGCGTAGAGGGGATTTCACCTGCGCTCACCTCTTTAGAAGCTACTCTGGATGAAAAACAACAGCTCAGGGCTCTGGCACAAACAACACCAGGCCATGCTCCAGTTAGCCACTTAGCATTTAGCTGCACCCCTGCGCCACTGTGTGCTCCAGCAGAGGCGTGTTTCTTTTGGTCTCTCTTCAGAGTTTTCTCATTAGCGCTCGTGCTTGTAACACTGGTAATTGATCTGATGAATTGGAAAAAGAATTTTTTAAAAGAACTGGGAGCTTTGTTGTGTTTACGGCCTTTTTTTCATGGGAAAAACATAAGACCAACGAAAACACATAAATATGAACAAATACAAATATATACATATTACTGCACATAACGTCTCACTGTGGCTGTACTAGTACTACATAGCTGTGCATTTTCAAAACATTTTTTAATTTTTATGTTCCTTGAACCGTGTGTGTCCACAGTGTAGACAGGTTCGCCCAATACAGTATGTTGTGGTGTGGATATATTTTATACCTTGAAGTCATCTGGAAGGAGCAATTTGCTGGTCCTCAGGAAACTGAGAATGTAGCGGAATATCTCGCCATCCCGATCTATGAAGTAGTGCTGCTTCAAGCTGTCCAACACGATGGGCTCGGTGCCATTGAACAGGCGACTGATTCTGAAAATTGAAACACACGCGCACACACACACACACAAAACACACACAGGCAGCCGCACACACAAACACAAGCACATAATGGAATGAGCCAGCTCCCTTCAAATGCATGAAACAATTACCCTCCATTTATTTTTCAATTTTATTAGCACTAAGCTTGAAATGCATTAGCATCCCAGGTTGAAACAAGGGGCTTAAGGCGCAGTTCCCCTATTCCAGACTTGTTTGAAGTGTCCCTTCTGCAGAGAGATTACAACAACACACACACGCTCCCTGCTTGTACTTACAGAAATTAATGGCATGAATGTAGCATTACAGCTCTATTATCCCATCTGTCAGAGGGGTGGAAATGAAACAGAGGTATAGGAAATGGAGAAAGGCCACATGTTATTGTGAGGAGAACATGTGGAAAAAGATATTTTACTATAGCGGGTTAACCTACTTATGAATTTAAGAGGAATTCAGAAAGCAGTGCATGATCAAATTATACCCTCCACGCGCTGCGTTTTGTTCATAAGGGATCTGAAAACATAATTCTGCTGATTCAGCGTCTGTATTCTTTGATGATAAGATGAATAAGTGACTCCATGTAAAGAAGCGCCGTATTCTTCTGAATGCTTTGAAGCATCCTTAGAAATAAGTGTGACATCGGCTCCAGAGCTGCTCCTGTGTCATCACATTGTTTAGGCTGAATTAAATACGCCTCATGCTTAGCAGATATGAACACAACAAATTGAAATATATAGATCTTTGGATTTTATTTCAAGGCAAATGTGTCGTATGATCAAAGTGAAAAAGACCTGCTAGGATGATTAAAAACTGGCAGCACTTAGTGTTAAATAAATAACATTTCCCTTTTAAAAATCACAATCATTAACAAAAAGGAAGTCATTAAACGGAGGCTTTCTAGTTTTCACCTAATATTGACAAAACTTTGGTGTATTAATAAGACACTTGTTGCTGCTTAGTGTGGCACAGTTAACCCTTTCCACTGGTGTAGTGAAAGATTGAGAGCTCGCTGGATGCTGGCTACAGGGGCTCATCAAGGCAAAGAGTGGAAACTGCCATTATCTTTAATCTTTCATCGCACCATGTTGGCGCCGTGCCTTAAGATACCCTTGGACAGATATTCATTCCCCTTCGTCTCTGTGTGGGTTTCCTACAGCTTACCTCTCACAGGTCTAATAATCACATCTGAGCTCCTACGCTTTGTCTGCTTGTTCATTTTCCAAACAGCAAAGAGCCATCTTCGGTGATTAGAAATAATTTCTCAGCATTTGTGAAATATTTCGTGTGAAGTAAAGAACAAACTACTAAACTTCCCACAGCCTAAAGTGCAGTCAGTTTTATTTGGAACAATAGAAACGCACGCCGTCCTTTGTGGCATGAATCAGCCGTACAACCGCTTTATTCAGGAAGAAAAACCTAAAGCACGTAACCACTTTTACTAATTCACAGCACATTTGCAGCCTGTCGCGCTGAGAAACAGCTCTTGGCAGGGCGCTGTGTTGATGTTATTATCATTTTGAGGTAATCAGCATTGAAATCACAATAACAGCTTCTAGGTTGGCTGACAACGTTGTGTGACAAAGAAAATCATAAAACCTATTTGCAAACACGCGGCGACCAAGATGCACCGGTACTGTCAGACGCTGTTACAAGACAGTGGAAGGGCGGCGTAGTGGGAATGCCAATGAGCAAGCAGCACGGCCGGCTGCTCCCACAAACTCATTTTAGTGAATTTGCAACAAGCTTGTATTTAACGGTTGTATCTTCTGACCGCGATGTGCCGGCACAACATGCTTCAGCTATCAAGTCAAATTGGCCCCGTCTCTGTTCTTTGACTTGACTGTGTGAAGAAGCAAAGAGGCTTCTCCCTCCCTCTCCTGCCATCCTTTCTCTCCTTCACCCTCTCTGCATATCTGTCTTTCTTTCTTCCTTTCTCTCCCTCTGTCTCCATCCCTCTCCCTTACTCGCTTTCTCTCTGGAAATCGATGCAAAATGCTTTATAAAAAACCAATACTCATCTCCCCGTTTTGCCCGAGGTGTTCCTTTCTCATATGGTCTTGCAATTCTTCCAGCTAGAATTTCACCATACCCCTCCAGGCTAACTCTGTTTTTCATCTCCACTTTTTTAAAAAGCAATTAAAATGCTGCCTGTTTTTCTTTTTCTTTGCCTTTCCTCCACTCCCTTCCACTCCCTCTCCCTCTTCTCTGTTGGTCTCCTCATTTCCCCCCTTTCTGTTAAATCCCTGAATTGGACGGGTGTGTGTGTGTGGGGGGGGGGTTATTAACAGGTAGGCAGAGAGAATAAAGGTGTGGGGGTGGGGTGGGAGCGGCTACGTAGAGAAATTAAGAGAAAAGATACACAAACAGAAAGGCCAGAAGAAAAATAGATTGATAGGGATGGGGAAAGACAAAGACGGGGGAAACCAAGGAGAAAGCAGGACGAGAGAAGAAAGACCTGCAAACAGAAGTGAGGGGGGGAAACAGAGAAGGAAACAAACAGAAAACAGGTGGAAGGCAGGGACAGATGGAGTGGGAGAGAATGAGCTTTGACAGAAATATAAAACTTACACAAAGAGGAAAAAGTCGGGGAGGCAAAAGGGAGGTGGGGGGTGTAGGTTATCAGGAGCAGGAACGGCTCAGATCTCCCACCCAGTGGTGGCAGGTGAGGGCAGTAAGTGGGCAGAATCTGCCAGCATCCTCACTGCAACAGCTACCAGAGGTCGGGTCAGTCAGGGGTTCTCCAAGAAAAGATGCTCTTCATAAACTGCCCCGCTAATGGACATCTAATGAAAGCCCCCCAGGAGCTACCTGAACAGCCAGACAAACAAACCCCCAGATTTCACCGAGCCTGTCAGTCCGACACTAAATGCCACCCCCGCTGGATTCTGAGGAGGGAAAGTGGAAGCAAACAGATTTTTACTGTCCCCGCTCTGACTCGCTGACTCCTGTCAGCCACTGTTTTCTACTGCTGCTCCTGGCTTGTAGAGAAATAAGATGAAAATGTTCAAATCAAGTTCAGCCCAGCTCTTAATGCCTTTGCTCAGTGTTACATGTCAATACAATCAGCAACAGCAACAAACAAACACTCATGCTCTCTGGGAATAACCTTTTGATTTTTGATTTCCACAGCGTGCGCCTCGGTGCCCTGTCTCTGCCCGCTGATAACATGCAACACGAACAATGACTGCACTTCATGAAAATCCCTACGTCTGCACTTTTTTTTTTTATTTCACTTCTAATCTTTCTCAGTTAATCTAGCAGGAAAATGAACTACAGATCTTTCATTTGTGGCCACAAAAGGCTCGTCCTCACAGAGAAAAATGTCCAGTGGTCCTTTGAAAATAGTTTCCTTGTCTCTGGAACATTTCCCCCTAATTTCCTCAGCTTCTGTTCAAGTGTCTGCTGAGACTGTCCTCTTTGAGAGCTACACAGAGTGCACATCAATGTTTCATGACCCCTGTCCCTTAATATGGCCCACACAGAAGAAGATGAATAACCGCACATTAGTTACTAGACTAACTTTCTCTTGGCACACTGCATTATTTAGGGGCCAATCTATTAAAAGTAATCAGCGACTTCAAACTCTTTAGCCCTGCTCTTTCACTTGTCACGTCTTCCACTTTGCCCGTGCCCCCTAACCCCCTGCCCGACCGGACGTGGCATGCAGCACACATGGTTATGCCAGTGTAATTGTTTTGCTTTCTGCTGTCAGCCATTATCCTAATTCACACAAAAAGGCCCCTCCTTCCACTGGCTTCAGTGGAAAGTGGAGCCCTGAGGGCAACTGTACGCCGAGGAGGCTGGGAGAGTGAGAGAAACAGTGAGTGTGTGTGTGTGTGATCCAGAGTGAGAAAGAAACAGTAAGAGACAGATAGAAAGAGAGAGAGAGAAAGAGCAAGGGAGCATGTGTGAAAAAGAGAGAAAAAGACGAGAGCACTCCAACCAACTCACACTGATATCCAGGCTTTAATCATACTGTAAAAACACTGTTTAGATGCTCCGACATGGCTGCATGCTACATTTGCACGGTGCCCTGTGTATGTCACTCCCTGAATAACTTCTGTGTAAAGCGGAAAGATACACCAGAGCTTAAAATACAGAGGGAGAAATGCAACACGGTTACAAACACAAACAAGAAATTAGTATTTTTGGACAAGCAGTCCGCTGGATAAACCGGATACAACACTGAAACAGTGAACACAACGCCATCTTATTAACAAAGACTACATTAAAACCCTTGTCTGTATTGAGCTTTATTTTTCTCCTGACATGCAACACTGGTATAAAAGGGAGAGCTGTCAGGGATTTCCTGTCAGCGGACTCTGTGAATATCAAGATTTTATTACCAAGGGATTACATGGATTGTTTCCTGTAGCCAATTTGGCAGATTTTCTGGCGTATGTTTACCTTGGCCCACATGGGATTCAGCTGATGCAGAACTCAAGGCGCTATAATGTAATGAATGACACTGTGTATTAGGACAAAAAAAAGCAGATCCCTAAACCATAAGGGGAAAAAAAACAAATCAGAAGAGATGGATATATTTTTTTTTCAATAGTTTTGTTTGCTTTCTGAGCCACCTGTAGTTGGGCCAATATATTTAATGGAGCCAAAAAGAAGACCAACAATGTGGGAGGAACTACACTTTCAGAGTAAGTAGAAGGGCATTATTAACGTGTCTGCTACATTCGTGAGTGAGATAGCATAATCATAAGGTGTTAAAAGCAAGGGGTCCCTTTCCTGTCCACACTGAATGCAGGGAACAGAAAGTCACTGCTGTAGCTGGGAACCTTTTAAAGTTTCACTGCAATGCATAATCCATATTTTCAGCTTCTGTTGCAATCGAATGAAAGTGGGAGTATGAGGTGGGCCAGTGCAAGTGGGTAGAAAAATGATT
>JBBDHI010000001.1:27869483-27891287 GCA_037177115.1 Craterocephalus stercusmuscarum
AACAGTTTCTGGTCCCGACAGTGGATATTATATGTGATACTGAAAGTGATTTTAAATGAATGTTACTTATCTTATGCTATGGTTTGACATTTGTTTCATCTTAAATTTCTCTCCCATCTAACATTTCAGCCAGCTTTGCATTATTTTCCTGTTTTATTTACCTGTTAGCTTTCCTCGTGCATTTCTATTGCTTTTGCCTTTTCCTGTTGCGCCACACATGTTCTGAGTTCTGCTGATAAGCCTAGTTTCCACCAAGGCCTATTGACAAGGATCCTACAGCCTTAGTTCAGACACATTTTGGTTTTTCGTCTCCATTGTCTTATTTCTATTTGTTTAGCTTTTCACTTTGATCTCCATGTGGTCTATCTGTTGTATAAAGGCTGCAAAGCCCCAACCAATCACTTTAGGTGTTAATTACCATTCTGTGTTTTTTTGTCTGTTTAGGAAGTCCTTAATCCAAATGAGAAGAAAGCTTATTAACCAAGCCCATTCTTTTTGAGAGATTAAGTTTTTTTCCCTAACTTTTAGCCTTTTTTCATTCTTCAAGACAAAACAGTTACAATCTGATTAAAAGCAAAAGTAGAGAGTATACAGAACATCATATTAATGTCTTATTTTTAACTGGTGTAAATGTTGGGGACAGTGGGGTAAGCAACAGAACAAACCAGATGTGGAGGCAAAAATCTCACAATAAGACAAGAAGTGAATGTAAGGCTACCTGTCGTGTGATAAAACACAGACTTTAGAAAGAAAAACACAAATCAAGCCATGGCACCTGGAAATCTTTTATCTGGAAACTATGCACAAAAAGTCATAATAATGACAGAAATCCTCCTGCCCATTATCATGAATCAGGTATTAGTTTAACATTTCTTGAAAATGTATTTTCACGTTGCTAAAGTGGATCAGATAATTGTTTCTGTAACCACAGTCATACTGTATGAGGTAAGTGAACAAAAATAATGGCTGATGTTCGGGCTGATCCTTAAAAATCTTTCGCTTTGTTTACACAAAATCAAATCGACCAGTCATGTAATTGTAAATGTTACAACAGACAGAAAAATGACTTTTCAGGAGACTGGAAAATGTTTAAGGAGTAATTGGCTGCACCGCCTCCCATGTGGCTCAGCAGTGACTTCTGATTATTCGTGATTGTGCTTCATTAGTGCAGGTCAACATACCAAATAAAGAGTTGGCTAAAACCCAGCAATCGTGCTCACTAAACAGTAATTTGAAGAAAATCACAGGGCCAGCATGAATAGTAACATTTAACCTTTCCTGACAACACGACTTCAGAGAAAAAGGCGACTGTGGTTGTAAAACTGATGCATAAATAGCTCAGATTGATTAGCTGTCATGTGCAAAGCTTATGAGTTGGGAGCAGAAATAACAGGATCTGCTGGGTTCATGCCTCCTGACAATCGGATTTTTCTGAGTGGCCTTGAAGCTCTGAATTGTTAACGTGCTTCTGTGACTCACTCCAGCCAGCTCTGAACGGACCGTTCCAGTTTTCATTGCAACTTCTGATTAGCCTCAAGCTCTTTCCTCCTTTGCCTTCTGGTCTCGCCTCTGTTTCCTTCTACATCACCTCCGTTATCATTCTTTCACCCTGCAGATGCTGCTCCTATACAAAACCCTCAAAGTCTCTTATCTCTCTTCTTCTCTCCATTAGTCTCCTCTGTGCATCACATTTGACCTCCAAACCCCCACCTATAAATTCCTCTTGCCCTTTTCTTCTGCTCTCTATAATAACCAGAATAACAATAAAAACAGCTGCAAACAGCAAGGCAGCCAGGCCGTGTGATTTGTTACCCAACTTGTGTTTCTATGGAAGATTCTTCCCTGCCTTCAGTCTGGAGTAATGTAGGAGAAAAACTTTAGTTATTAGAGACTTTTCTTGCTTTTACAGAGACCTTTAGTCCCGCAGGGGTTTGTGTGGTTGAGCTTTGACAGGCAGTGAAGTTCATGTGAACTTCTGAACAGAGCAACACTCAACCCCTCTACAGCTCTGTGCTAATGAGAAGATTCTGTGTGTGTATATGTGTGTGTGTGTGTGTGTGCAAATGCTGTAACATGGTGTCATACTGACTGACACTCATTTCTGCCTAGAAATAACTGGCATGCACATCAGGTGGCTGTTGCCCCAAGGTCTCCAGAGCTGAGGTGTCATTTAAGAAACAACTTTTTTTTTTTTTTTTTTACACAGAAGCTCACATGCCGCTGATTGCCAGCCCACAGCTGTGCCTGTTGTAGTGGAACTCACTAAGAATAAAAGCAGCAATGCTGGATGGGAGTGTTGACTAACACAGGGCATGTTTCCACCTTGCTTCTCCTGATAATTAGACTTTAGGAATCCTTTTCTGTCTGACACAAAACCATCTCGGATGACTAACATTTCAGGATGTTTTTTCCCGTGTGCTTTGTCACTGCACGTAACCAAATTGGTTCTCCCTGTCATGAAGTTCTCAAGTTCTACACACAGCGTTTGACAGCCAAACGCAGCTGAATAAACCACCAAGAGAGCATGAATTCAGTTTGCAGGGAGTTTTATTTCATTTTTGGATATGAAACGGCCGGTCGGGTTAAGCTATAGTACTGTTCAGAAAATCAGCTGGAAACCATCCATGGCGAAATGTCCATGATGCCTCAGCCTGAGCCTGAGTCAGTCTGACTAGCTGGCTTTAGCATTTAAAATGCTCATTGAGCCCTGAGCCCTCCCTCATTCAACTATCTCAGGATCCTTTCTTCTCCCTGTCAGGGGAAATACCAGCGAGGTGCAGTGAGAGCCATGCTCTGCTCCCAGCGCTGGTAATTTGACAGCAAGCAGAGTGGGTACAGAATAATTGGAATAGCATTTATGTGTCTATGTGGCACCGATGAAGAAAGCCCAACTTTTAATATGCCCTCCTGGAATTGGAGGAAAAAAGGCAAGTTTGAAATCCTTGAAACAGATTTCACGAGTTGTCTAGCTAAAGAAGAAATGGATTAATCAGACAAGCTAGACATTTTGCTCTTTGTGTTTGCGATTCTGTGAGAACAGACTAATCTGCTGTCAGCTTGACTGCAAACCAGTGGTCAGCGCGGGGGCCAGCTGATGGTTTTGATTGGATTTAACTCAGTGGAACAGATGCGTCCACGCACAATTGGGCGAAATGACATGCAGTTTTCAACGGGATTTTACACCAGCATATAGAAGTGAAACAGCAATAAGTGCCTCTAAAAGTGAAAACGATGGCAAGATTGGCATGTATCTTATAAGTTTTTAATTGGATCTTTTCAGTGAGCTGCAGTCATAGACTCCTGGGTAAAAAAAGAGCTACACATCCTATTAGTATATGACACATGAGCAACAGAGCAAGAGTCTCTTTCAGGAGAGAGTAACACTCTCATTACATAATCTTCGGCTGCTCGGGTGCTTTTATACTATTTGAAATACTAAAATGTTTATTTATCAGATCTTTTGTTTGTGTGCCAGTGACAGTAGGACAATGACAGCTGAGATATCATCAAGAGGAAGACAGGAGGATCCAACTGCTGAGTGGAGCCTGGATGACAGTGCTGGCTTGCTCATGAGAATGACTTTTTATCCTGCTTGTTCTGCTCTCGTACTGGCTGCTGCTGCCAGACTCAGAATAGAGGGGCAGTACAGTGTAATGAGCAGGATTACCAAGGGAGACTGGCAGGAATAGCACGGTATCAAAGGAAATCCAGTCAGTGAGGGATATTCAGACAGCACTCCCATTCTTTTATTCATCGGCTGCACGCCCAGAGTGACTCAGCTCACTCTCCTGCTGTCAAACCCTGTCATTATCCATTAGTGTGTTTCTGCCTCACCGGGGACCACCCACTGCCGCTGCTGAGTTGCGTCATGCATGTGTGACTGTAATTTGCCAACAGGTGCATATGAATGTTGTTTATGTCCAACTGCATCTGTGTGTATTAAACCAAGAACACTTTCCACCTACATTTGGTGAGGTTAATGATGGTGGGAAAATGCTCTACCATTATTATTGTTCCAGAAGTGGCACTATGATGATTACAGTGATGTTGAGAAGAAAAAGACGAGCTGTTTATTGAGACGATTCAGGAAGCTGTTTTTGACAAATCACCTGTTTTTATTATGCTGGGGATAGACGGAGACAAGGAAGTGGTGGCGCGGGCCATGAGTACTATAATATGCCCAGTAGCTCTATGTATCGTGCCATTGATAGTAGTATTTAAATTAAGTTAAATTAAATGCATGTGGTAATCTTGAACCACAGCAGCAAGTGACTTCTGGGAATCACACCATGTCAGTGTCACCATGCCAGGATTCAAACACATTTTTGTTCATAAGGCGCTATGCTCACATGAGTAATAATAAGTTTTTCCAGCATATTTACATTTTAATTACTGTAAGTAATTTCAAGTTTACCCATTCACATAATAAACAACAGATATGTTTAGAACAACTGTAACATTATATAGTGACTGAAAAGTTCCAGGCTGAAGCATTTGGCTTACACAGAAGCCTATCCAATTTAACAAATCAAACTACACATCGACATGAACAGTTTTTATAAAAAAGAGAAAGAACCGAACAAAGATAAAATCCATAGAAACCATTCTTAGAAAACCTGAAATGTATCACAAGTTCTTAACTTTATGAAGATATAAAAGTCTTAATCCCTCAAGATGTAACGACTGTGCCAAGTTAAATGTCCTGACATGCTAAATGAGCAACGCCCCCCCCCCCCCCCATCATCAATGAAGTATTTCAAGTCATTGCATAGTGGTTAAAGGCATGCACGATAATCCTAAACAAAACAATCACCAATGAAAAAACACCAGTGACTGTTTCCTTTCTTTCCTTAACTTTTTACATGTGAAGACCACTGTAATAAACAATTAATTTTCCCCTAAAATCTATTCATTTATCTTTGAAGGCTTCACTCTTTTCCCCGTCCGTGCTGCTGCCTGCCCCTTGGTTTCAGTATTTCACTTAAATATAATATATAATAATATAAAAATATAATATAAAAATAAATATTGTATTATCATTGGCACAATGAAAAGTTTCGGATTGTAGATAAACAGATGTACAGTCATGAATAAAAACAGAAAAAAGAAAAGAAACACTGACCCCTACATCAAACAGACTCTGCTAGCGCTCCTCATGGCTGACATTTTGACGTGTAATAGTCAATGAGCACGCTGGAAATCAATAACATTGACAATGACTGCTCACTGCGACACTTAATTAAGCAAAGCTGTAATTAAAGTCATTGGTTATACCTGTGCTAAAATTACTAGCTGTAAGGAAAAAAGCTATTTCAACAGGAAATGCTCTCATGAGAGCTGAAACCCAGTCAAGAATGAGAACGCCCAGGTGCTCATGCGAAACCTCACATTTAACTAGCAGTGTGAGGATATGACAGTGTGTGTGTGTGTGTGTGTTTGGTAAGAAAGCTAAGGGAGCCCGGGGCTAAGATGTTGCCTTTTCTCCTCTCTGCTCAGTTCTGTTCCCTGAGGATATTCAGGCAACAGGCCAGAACTGGGCTGGTACGGATCCAAACATCCAAAGGAAGATGGACATCAAAAGATTACATGAGCATCAGCAAATGTGTGTGTGTTTGTGTGTAAATGAGGATGAGGAAGCAAATGTATTTTTCTAAAGGGAAAAATGAAGAAAGAATAAAATTATGTGGAAAAGACAAGAAAGAAAAGCACTGGGGGACAAAAATCAATAAAATAAGAAAAAATGGAGGTGGATACAATAAGAGAAAAATTCTGGACTGGAAACAGATTAGGAAAGAGAAAGAGCTGGAGTGAGGTGAAAGGGATGGAGATGAAGTAGTCTGAAAAAAACGTAAAAAGAGAGAAAATAAATAAAGAAACAAGAAGAGAAAGTAAAACATGAATCAAATGGAGTGATGGATTTTTGTCCATCTGAGAGAAGTTACTTTGGCCTCATCCCAATCACAAATTTCTGATTTATTTTCAGTTACAATCTGAGTGACATCCTGAAATATAGCTAGTTTAGGACTAATCCCAACACCCCGACATGCAGCTGGACTGGCAAAGCAAAGCTAAAGATTTAGTGTGTGTGTACAGGATGGTGGGGGGGTCTTTTGTAAAGCATTTTGGGTTGCAAACTTCTATGAAAGGTAAAACATGAATACAGTGTGAATGGCTGAAAGGAGAAAAGCTGTTTTTCTTTTCCCACAAGTTTGAAGCTAAACAAAGATCTGATTAATGCGTCGGACACAGTAAATGTCGTCCATAAACACCAGCGCCTTAAATGCATTGGTCAGCTGCCTTTATACAGGGCCGTACCGAGTTTGCAGAGATACTGAGGTCCACCTCCACATTCCGAGACCACCTCTCTTCTTCCTTACTTCCTTACTTTCTCTCTCCTCACCTTCTCCCCCTGAAAGCTGAATCAAAAACATTCCCAGTAAAGTTATCTAAACTTTCCTTTTTTTGGTGGAATAACAAAACCAATCTCTCTGTGGTTCAGTAGCCTACATTGAACTGAATGATAGAGTTATAATGTTAATTTATAGAAACCATTTGAGCGAATCAAATGAGACTGATTGGTTTTATTATCTGTCTTATCTATTAAAGGTTTTTCTGTCATACCCCGCATCTTATTTTTTAAAAAAATGAAAAATACTCCAAATGTTTCTGTTTTTTTTCTGTTTTTTTTTTTTATTTCCAAAGGTGACGGTCCCAGTTCTGGCCAGTAATGATCTACTCTGCAGATCTCTGGGACAAATAGACTCCAAGCTGAACTCATGCAGCTTTTTATTTAAACATTTACTTATTTCATTACTTCTAACCCTTTTATGACTGAAATGGGATGCTTCAGTTTAAAGACTAAAGAAAAATCCTGCTGTTTGAACATCATCACAGAAACCTAAACCTACCGTAGCGAACAAATATAAATCACTTCCCCAAATTCAGTGACAGCTACACATCTCCAGCATACTGTACTTGCACATTTTCGCCTTCTGTAGAGTACCTGCCAGCAACACGTCTGTCTCTGCTGCAGCATTTCCCCTCTCCTCCTCCTCAGATCTCCTCATTAAAACCCCATTATATCCTTATATGATTGATTCTCATATGTTCAAGGAGGGTTGTGTTTTTTCCACACATCCCATGCCATGTTGTTGCTGTTTGTGAAGCTGAAATAACTCCACACGTCACTGTGTTTCAGACTGAGTGATCGCTGAGCCGTGAGCGAGCGGCGGGCTGCTGTGATGCGACACTGCGCCTTAGTTTGTATATGACATTGACAGACGGAGAAGTAATTCCTATCTCTTTTGTTAGGTAGTTACTTTCCACTGTGTTCAATTTAATGATAATTATTTATGAGACTGAGATTTAACATGACAATCAGATCTTGAATATAAATAGTTTGTATGAAAGGAATTGATATTGTAGTATCAGTTTGCACATGACTACTAATTATACTTTTCAGATAACCCTGTTACTGTTAATATTTATGAATCTTATTATGTGCACAACAGAAAAACACTGAAGGTCCAAGTTGCTGGGCTCTATCAGCTTACAGCTGGCTGACTTGTTTAAACTTGTATTCTATATAAAAGAGTCTCATGTGGTTGACAACAACTCAGTGAAATGAAATAACAGTAAAATGGAAAATTAATCTAAAAACCATAGAGTGTAATTGCTGATATAATGCTTTGCCATGTGGGAAGAGAAAAAAGGTTATGCAATTAGTGATGAAGTTAATTACTTACACTGTAGGGTCATTACTGAAATAGTTAAATTACTTTAAGAGAAAAATCTTAATAAGTAAGACATGACATTTTTTTCAAACAAATATGTCCATGCGGACACAAACTAACGCTTCATCACTTTGCGGTTCTTACTCTTCATCCTTTGTTATAATCATAACACATCATGTTATATCACATTTCTCCTGACCCTAGGCATACACCTGTTTCCAAACATAATGACAGTGACAATGGTTGAGAGCGCAGCGACTGTGGGAACTGTTCAGTGAATTTAAACTAAGAAGAACCAGAGAGGTAGCCTAATGAATCCTCTGATATTGTTTCATTTACTCAATTTCCCAAAAGCACATTTGTGGCAGACCACAAAGGGTTGAAACAAAGGTTTTTTTTTCCTATTTGAACTATTTGAAGTTCTTAAAATAGAAACAATAGAATCAGAGTGGCAAGAGGTTGCTCTTCCTACTGCGATCAATTTGACCTGGTTTATACATCGCCTTTTTTTAGCCCATGGAAAAAATTGTTAGGTATAGAAATGTATGAAAAGTTGGTGGAGCTGCCAGAGACAGGAAACACTCAGAAATATGCAATTGTCATTAAATAGTGTTATCAAATAAAACTTAATGTGCAAAATGTAGCTGTTTAGCACCTTTGTCATACTTGCTTAATAATAACTTACTATAATAGCTTGGACAAGGTGAAATTGTGATTTTACTGTATGTCTTTTTAAAAAATATATTTATCTATGGGTTAAGATTTTCATGCTTTGAAATGATCTGATTGAAGTTTTAATTATTTTGCTTTGTTTGGTTTGCAGATGCTTCAGTGATTAAAACAGATTAAAGAAAAAACACAAAAATTAAAAAATATATTTGATAATAATAGAGTGGATTAGAGATTAATATTGAAATAATCTCTAATCCACTATAAAACCCATTTTTCAGAACAACACTAAACCCATTGGGGCAGATCATTAAGCTCTCCAAACCTAAAACAATTATGGACAAGTTAATGCAAGCTGATGATCAGTATTCAGTTCACCTCCACATCCAGACTTGCTGCTTGAATAAAACTAAGACACAGGATTTCCTTGCAGAAACTAACAGTGTGCTGTAAGATTGTTAATGCACAGAAACCATGAGCAAGAGCTGAAAGAAGTGGAGGCAACCAGCCAAGTAGAACTGGTGTCAGACTTGGAGTGGGAGGCTGATTTATTATACAGTACTGGTGTGTACTATTACACTTTTGGATGTGCATTGTCCTAAAGTGACTCGCAACTGCTTTGCAATTTTTAGTAACACTTTCCCCCCTCTAAAAGACAGACATAAAAGATAAAGAGTTTCAACTTTGCACCCTAGTTGCACAGAGACAAAACTCACAAACCCGAAGTTATTATAGTTATATAAATACATAAGATTGTTAAACTTGACTAAAAGTTGCCGAGACAGTTTTAGGTTATTCAAGGATATAGACTGGACCACTTGAGGTAGAGTTAAAAAGATAAGGTTAAAAATGAGAGTAAATGTGTTTGTTCCACCTTTCAGTGCTTTCATGAGACTGATGTGCTGAACAATTAAATGTGGCCGTACTTCCAAGCTTCAGCATCACGCTCGGAACCATATATCTTCCCTAACACTGCTTTTGTGCTGCTTGCTGTTTTAAGTTGCTGACCTGAAACTTTAAGCACAGTTTTTCACTGGTCTCACAGCATCAGTGAAATGCCAACAGTAAAAAAAAAAAAAAGAAAAAAGAAAGAAGTGAAAATAGCTCTCCCTCCTGCTGCGGCAGGCTGCATGCATGACAGGGCTTTATGCTTTGTTGTCTTGTGTATTGCGCTGCACAACTTGACCAGTTTCTCCACCTTCAGCTGCTCAGATGACTGACGGCTCTGATGTTGCGTGAAAAGCAGGTTCGGCTGATGAAGGCTCTGACTGAGCGGGAGTTCGGCAAGCGGTGCATTGCAAGAGCGTCGGCTCTATGGGAGATCCCTGTTCCTGAATGGGACTCTCTTTAAACTTTGAGACTTTCTCAGCGGATAACAACGGCTTGCTACAAATGTAAGTGTTCTTCGTGTTTTGCTAAGTTGACTGCCTGGACAGAGGCAGTGGGGGTGTAAATGGGTGAACTGGGTGTAAACAAGGGGGGCGGGGGGGAGGGGGGGGGGGGGGGGGGGACAAAGGGTTTGGGAGACAGCAGGGAGGAAAGGAAAGAAAGTGAAAAATAACATGCAGGGGCGAGGTAGAGAAACTGAGAGAAAAAGAAGGAGAAACAAAACGCAGTGAAGCACAGAGACAGAACACCACTGGAGTGCAGCTGTACAAAATGTGACCCAAATATGACAAGGAAATCAACTACAGAGAGGAGTGAAGATGTTCTTACAGGCCTCTCACACTCAAGCAGCCATTTATATCCTGATGTACCTGTTAACCACATGCTGCTCTGGAATCACTTACGCCTACTTCTACAGCTATTTCATTGTCTATCTGCTACAAACGTGCAAATCTTTTGTTTTCTTTCTTCTTTTTGAACGTAAATGTTACAGTTGAGCCAGGCACGTCTGTTTTTGTAAGAATGTGTTTTGTTTGCTTGTTTTTACCATCACAAACAAACGATAGCAAGACGCTTTTCAGAAATCCCAAACTGCAGTGTGAAGGTCATGGCCATGGTTCCCATCTTCCATTGCCTGTGAACTTCTGAGAAGTATTCTATAAATGCAACATGTATTTGAAATATTTACATATATCGTCCTCGGAAAATTGTTATTTCAACATCAGAAGTGCAGCTGAAGAAGGAAATGTAACACACCTCAAATGAAAAACATACTGAGCTATTTCCATCCTCTCCTGTCAATTTAGCTTTCTATTTACATGATAGCTGAAAGTCACACTGATATATATGCATTAAGGATATTTTATTTTGTTTCTTGGAATATTTTCTAAGTTTTAAAGATAACATTGTGCAGCTGTAGTCGTTCCTTAGCTCACGGAGAGTTGTTTTGGTCGATTATAGGTTTGATCTGGTCCGTTTAAATAAGTAAATAAATAAATAAAGTGCACTGGAAGTGTTGTGTCCCGGCAGGGCTTGAATATCAGATTGAGCTCCACGCCTATGCATCAGAAAGCATCTCATCACACTACTTAAGCCATTAATCTGCTCTGTGCCTCAGTCTAATAGAGTGCTGTCCATGCTGGGTGTGAGGGAACAACAAGATGTGGATGACATCAGCTCGAAGGATGATGAGCTGTCAGCCAGGTGATTGACAGACTTGTATGGAGCAGCGGCGGAAAACTCAAAGGAAATAGCTGATTGCTGGAGGAGAACAGAGGGGGGCTGTGAACCGCCCTGTCAGACACGCCGCCTAATGAAGGCGGCCCACAAACCCACATTCCAGGATGGATCAGCCTTGCATCATGTCAGCGCAGCATTATTAATGACAGACAGTTAAAACCTTATTACAGAGCCGGCTCTTGGGCACGCCTGATGGCTCAGAGGTTCAGTCAGGCAGAGACCAGCCAGGTTAATGAATAAATGACACGCTTAACCAATCCATTGAAATAATGTTGAGCGATATTAATACTAGCGAGTAAGGTGGAGAGTTTATAAAAGTGGAATAACACTTTCTCTATATAGAACAATGGCTGCCAAGTTATAATAATAGCTGTCAAACAGCAGCAATGAACAGGTGAGATTACGAGCCGGTGTGATAATGTTATTCCCTGTGGACAATTTTATATTCAAAGAAACTTTAATAGCTAAAGTATGACATGGCTACAGACTTAATGCCTGTCATTAATCTTTGCAAAGCTCCTACAGAATATGGAGGAGGAACTCTATCAGTTTCCCAGTTAAAGTGCCGTGAGAGAGCGTCGGCCAAAACCAGGGGTGCTCTTCAGCACTATTAAAGTGCATTTATATTCACAGTGGGTCAAATGTCTGAGTAAAAAGTAAAAAAGGTCATTCAAAGTGACAAACCCCCTGACTGTTACTACCCAATTCTGCAGCTCTGTGGTGCTTTATAGAAGATTTCAATGTCTTCCAGCTGTTATTTATTATTTATCCACTGACAGTATTGAGTGTTTCAGAGGAAATGTGCTTCACCTGGCCAAAAAGCTGCTCTGCCAAAACTCTGTGACCTTTCACTGACTGTACTCTACCCTAGACCATCTTCCCCGACATTTCCTATTTTGTTTACTTCCTTTGATGTCTTATGTAAAGCAAAAGAAAGAAAGAAAGAAAGAAAGAAAAGAAACGAAGCAAAACTTTCCTAGTAGTTTAAAAGGTAAACAAAAAAAGCATCTTACAGAAGCAGAGCTAACACATTTTTATAGGTATAGCTGTGACCATTATTCTAATCAATGTAGCTCAGGAACTAATGTCCTTTTAATGTTTTTGTGTTGTGACACATTAATATTGGGTGTATGATTATCTTTTTTTTGCTCATTATTATTTGGATATGTATGACCGCCAAGTACACTATTAATGAGACCTCTGATCAACTATATGAGATCAGCAGATGTTTCTAATGTTAAGCTAGATTAAAATCTTGAGGCATTTACATTTAAAGCATGTAAAATAACTGATAGGCATTAGTTTCTTTCTGTTTGATCAATTCTACATCTCTTTGATTCTGCCCTTAAGCATATGGTAGGAAAACTGCCATTCAAATAAAATGTGACTGATTAAAAGCTTCTAGGTGCAGCTCCTGTGTCTGCTGATTTTAAACTGCTCAGCAGCAGCAAGCAAGCAGACAGGGAGTTTGGAGCGTTGTTTGCTCTAGGTTTCCCCCCTTCATCTCCCACAGAGCAGTGTGGAAATCGTGCCGCCCGCCAGCACTCAACGAGTGCCTCCTGATGTTTGTTTCCATCATTTTGGAGGTTGCGGCACTTTGATGCAGCACAAGAAGCTTCATTTGAATATGTCATTCCTTTTTAAACTCCATAAATGCATAAAATACTCAGAGTGAAACAACACAAAAGTGTTTTCACTTGATCATAAATGACATCAAATCAAATGAACAGCTGGTGCTCCAAATAAGATGAACACATTATGATTATTTTGAGTATTTATCTACAGAAACTATATTTATGTATTTTACATTTTGTAAGATGTAATTTTTTCATATGTTGAACTGACCCCAGCTGTCCGTAAATAAAGCACATGTACAACAAATAATAATAATAATAATAATAATAATAATAATAATAATAATAATAATCATTTTTTATTTATTAATCTCCATTGGGAATTTGACCTTTCTCACCATTTACTACACAGCCATGTGCTGCCATGTTCCAGTTGCTGCAGCTCACGTCCGGCTAGTTTAGCTAGCGATAGCGGCTAGTTTTTTAGCTTTGGTGTGACGTCTTTTTATGCCAATGGGGTTAACTTTCGGAACGTCCGGATACCGATCAGCCAGTAAGAGCGTTCCCCTAGGTATCTGTAAGTTAGGATAGTTAACCCCATCGGTCAAGAGTGTCACACCAAAGCAAAAAACTATCCGCTATCGCTAACTACACTAGCCGGATGTGATATCGGGTATAGCTCCTTTAAGGAGGATCTTGCTCAGGGACACCAGAGACTTGAACCCAGGTCAGAGCACTCCTCTCCAAATAGAACAGTAAAGTGTTAGGTTTGAAAATACAACATTCAGTTGATGCTGGCAGAATACTTTTTGGTTCTTTGGACAATTTTAGGTCGAAAGAAAAGACAACAGGAAACAATCAATGAAACAAGTCAAATTATTCAAGATGAAGACATATTCATTTTGAGGAGGGGAAACTCTCTTGAATGTTTTTCAAGAGAGGGAATCTCTCTTGTTTGTTTTCCAGTGTCTGTGATGTTGGTTCGCTTTTAACTAATCAGACAGGGGATGCATCCCATCTAAACTGCATACGACATCTTAGAATATATGCCAGTGTGTCAGTGCTATCGCAAATGCGATGCATGCAACAGCAGCGATAGCTGTAGCAGCTCAACCTTTACAAGCCAAAGTGCATCACATTAGCAGAGAATGCTCCTGCAGAGCAGAGTGACACGAATAATTTGGCTTCACTAAACAATCTAGAGACCAAAGGTAAACTAATTACTGTGTAATACCATTAGCTCACATTCAGAGTATGCTCAGTGCAAGTCCATAGGGTCTCTTTCTGTCATACAGAGGCTTAATCCACAGCCAGCAAAGATTAAGGGCAACTGTACATTTGCTAATTAACCTTAATTGCAAATAAAACCTGGAAGACATCGTTCATGACAGCAGGCTTCACAGTGGAGCTGTGATGAACAGCATATAGGGACATTATTTATCACTTTTTTATATATCTTTTGGCTAAAAATATATAAGCATGTATGAAGGCCAAATATGGATCAGTGCTGCTGCACCACTGAGCTGGAGGCAGAACATATTGTAGAGTTGAGGTGATGTCTAAAAAAAAAAGTCCTGCATAGGAGGACAGTTGCACTTGCTACTTCTGTAAAGCTGACATCCATTCTGAAAAGACATGCTGGGGCCTCGTTCCTGGCTAAGAAAAAAACAATACCCAGAGATATGCTTCTAACGTAGCCATCACAATCTGCTCCTCTACTATACGGAGAAATTTCAGGTTTAGAATAAGTTAAGAGAAATCTCATCATGTGAAATTTACAAATGCCTGAGCTCATTTCCTTCCTTTCACTTCATTCAGCTCAGTTCTTACCCATGTTTTCTCTGCTCCGCACATTACTTTGAGCTTTTTACAAATTCCCTGCAAAGCATGGAGAAAAATCTGATATGAATCTAACTTTTGGCCACATAATCAGCTAAATAGAACATTTGGGTCTGTAGGGAGGAGGCTCTGGGCAGATTCTGGCATGATCAAAAGACACTGAACTCACAATCCGCCACTTTTCTTTTCTCTTTGCTTTTCTGATGAAATGTGAAACCGATAAGAAATAATACCACTACTGGCAAGCTGTCTCCAGGTAGATGGACAGTCTCTGATGTTGGTGAGTTGGAACAAAATGAATCACTTTATCCTTTCAGGATTCAGCAACGTGAGCTGCAGAAACCATCCTTGTGTTTCCAGTATTACATAATGTTACAGTCATCCAGTTGATGTGTTGGTTCATGGTGATTCCTCACAGTCACTGCAGCGATGAAATAAGCTTCAATCCGAACATCATCAGAATCACAGGCCTCTGCACCAACGGCAGACTTCTGACGCTGAAAGAAGCAGCCATGGGGAGCCGCGTAGGAGGTGATGACATGGCAGGCTGCAGCTTTTTGGACGTTACCGTTCTGATCAGTCTGAGCGAGGCCATAAAAGTTTCATAAAGCACTGTTATGGTTATCAAGCTTTGGCCTCTCTCTAACATACATACCTAGAAATAGAAGCATACAAGGGCAAACATTCAAAGGTTGTTACCTTTTGTGCAATATTGTGATTGAATTGCTTCACAATAACCGTAAGCAACGTGATGCCAAGGCAGGGATCACAAACCTTCAGAGTCTATATCCTCCATCTCAAAGCGCTGGAAAAGGTCAGCTGTGTTTTCTCCGGAGGCGGCATATACTGGATTGGATCCAAGGCAACTGGTGTGGAGAGAGCTGATAGAAGGGCGAATCATCCTGACCTGGCAGCAACCCCCGCTGTGTGGGCGCCTCTCTCAGTCCCAAGCCGGCCTTCTTTCCGTTTGTGTGTTTGTTTCCCTTCACAACTTTTAGAAGTATGCTCTTTAATATGCACACAAATGCACATGCGTGCCTGCACAGAGGAAGCCATCTGCTGAGATGAATCATTGGAGTAATAATTCGAGATTCACTTCCACCCACAGCAACCTTGTCTTTTTATGAATATCTTGGAAAACTCATTCAAAACATATTGATTGAGGGAGGCAAGACAAGAAACAAAGGAAGATAGAAGAGGGGATGAGAACTAGATCTCTGCTGCGGGTGTGGCTGATGGCTCTTTGGGCGTTTGTGACATTTTGCCTTTTTACATCTCGCCTGGAAAGGACTTCTGAGAAGAGGTGCATATTGTGTTGCGGAGGGATAAATGCCACCCACAAAGGCTGCTGTATTCCTATTTTTGTTAACAGCAAGTTGAAAGGGCCTTCAAATATTAATAACCCTTCCTGTCAATAAAGAAGAGTTGAAATCATTACTTCACCACAACACAGAGCACTCTAATGGCCTTGTGGTTGAAAGGCTGGGCCGATGTTTGTTCAGGATCATCCATCTCCCCCTCTTTCACACTCTTTCACAAATCCTGGCACAAATGAGCTCAACATAAATGTAGACATGATTGTTGGATCTATTCCCGTCTTGGTAAATGCATTGTTGTGCTTGGGTTGCATCCTTTGAGTCTACCTACATGATCTAGCTATTGAGCAAATGTGATTAAGTGATCAAGGGTGTGTGCTGTCGAATCAATAGTCTCATAAGTCAACCAAGCACAATGTTGTTTGTCAGATTTACTCTGCTTATCTCACAAATGGTAAAAAAACATAATGAAGCAGCAGGTGTGAAGCTTTGACACATTTTTTCTTTTGTCGCTCCTCACAAACAACTTGCAGCGAAGAATCTATGCGGAGAAGCTAAGCGGCGCTGCTGGTGACATCCACATTAAGTATATTTTAACAACATGCAGCTACGGGCATGTGGTTGTAATTACTCCTTAGATAATTGAAGTCTTAAATGTTTTCATTCTGAGGCAAAAATGGAGTTTTCCACTGAACACGGTCATGGTGCAGAAAATTGGACATTAATATCAGGATATTAGAGCGGAATTGAATTTCACAGAAACGCATCCTGTATGCCGATGCTCCCTGCCTCTCAAAGGCTCAAAAGGGAAGCTATCTTTTTTTTTTTTTTTAAGAAATGGATGCAGGGAATCCTCTTGCTCAGGTAACTTTTCATTTAAATTACAGAAAGCAAAGACAGAGAGATGCATGAGGGTTTGTATGCTTCTGTGACTTTATTTAAAGATTACTGTCAAACAGAAGGCATTTCGAGGGTCCTGTGTGGAGCTAACCCCTACACAGTAATGCTTCATTTATCGCTGTCATGCCAAAACCTACAGCATATCTGATATAGAGGAGAATGTTTTAGAACTCCAGGAGTATTCCAATAGCATGCAATTTGTTTGACACCACAGCTAATCTGAATGCTCCATCTTATTCTGGAGTGTTATCTGTTAAAGCACTGCATCTGTTCATAGCTCTGCTGTGTTAACGCCCAGTGCACACGATAAATCGCCGCCTCCTGTGAGCTAGAGATGGATTACAGCACTTTCATGGTGAGAAAATCACCTACATTAGCAAAACGAAAGGCCACCGTCATGTAGAACGAACCCAGCCCCCCCGCCTCCCCCCCCTAATAAAAAGGGAGACATTTCCTCCCTTTAACTGTGTGAGTTAAAAAGAGGAAATAGGAAAGGGAGGAAGTTCCCATAGGAGTAGAAAATTATTCCATGTAACTGAATGTGACCTGTTAAGTTCAGCGCTGTCATAGAAATGCACAGAGAAGATGATAAAGAAAAAAAAAGTGCATGAAGATGTTACAGAGAGCTGGGAATCTGCAGGCTCTGAGATGTTAATTTCAGATTAGGGCCTGTAAAAGTTTTTAGAAAATAAAGAAGCAACACATTATATGACTGAAGTCATGGTTTGACAACTGAAAGATTTGATTCAATTTGAAACGGGCCAACCTTCTATTTTGAACAATTCATCGTATAAACAGCGCATAAATCTTGTTTTGCCTTAGAGTCCAGCACCGGAATGGCAGCATCATGCATATTAGATAAACATAAGAAAGCTGTAAAAGTTAATATGAACATAAACTGACATGATGTGATTAAACCACATGTAAATTAAAGAAAACAGATGGGGACACATTCTGTAAGCATATCCAATTAATCAGAGACTCTTTTATATCGTCCTTTAAACACCTTTTTTAATCCCGTGACAATGTGGAGATCGAACGCGATTTAACTGGTTCTTCTCTGATGAGGTGATTTTTTTGTTGTTGTGGAGCAACTCACAATAAGCCCATTTTCCCAGAAAAATCTGCTGGAGGAGGATGTTTTTTGTTATGTAAAATGAATTTGTGCAGCTTTGAAAGTGCAGCTTTTAACACTTTAGACGATGTAGAAAAACATTGAAGGCTGGAGTGTGGAATGAAACAAATCTGATTTAGCTGCAGTCAGATGATGCACAACAAAAGACATGCGAATGCTTTCATTTAGAGCTACATACTTTCAGATCGGCAAGATCTGCAAGAGCACAGCACGTTTCTGTATATGACCATGTTGTTGCAGACATGTGCATGTTGTTAGTTTGAGCAGTCTGTTAATGGGCAGCAACAATCCAGCTTCCGGTTATGTGTGTACTGTCGAAGCAGTGGGACACAAAATCTACCGCTAGGGGTGTTTGACTAGGGGTGACATGCACAACCGTGAACAGAATCCACCAAAAAACTCTTGATCCTCCAGCTTTCAGCCTTACATGAGATAATCAGTGTTATTACTCTAATATCAGCATCGATACCGATGTTGGTGTTGATGTTATAACTGGGGCCTTCGCCAGGAAAGAGAGGAATGAGCAGGAAAGAGCAGGAAAGAGCAGGAATGAGAGGAATGAGCAGGAAAGAGCAGGAAAGAGTTTGAGAGGAAAGAGCAGGAAGAGATGTGGTATCTGAGAAAAGTTAAGTGGAGGAAGGTTAAAGTGGAGTGCATAATTACATGGCAGAGCAGCAGCTCATCTCTACACACTCCAAGATCCCCCTCCCTGCCTTTCACTTGTCTACAGAGCGCCACACACTCACTTCGCCTCCTTTATGTCTACATTTGGGAGAAAACAATCCATCAGACAAAGGTCAATCTATGAAACACACAAACACACACACACAAAAAAAGATGGAGCAAGAGGATGCGACTAAACCAATTTTTAAAAGGTTATTCCTACATGTAAAAGCATATATTTTTTTTGTCTTTTTAAAAATGAAAGCAATCAGGAGCAACATTTAAAGTGTCAAGCTCTAAACTAATTCACTGTAATGGACGCTCCACTTTTCTGCTGAAATGTGCTGCCACATCGCAAAGTTGATAAACAAATACATCAAATAAGTAATAGAAGAGAAGACAGCAGTGAGTGGGCCTTTCTAATGAAACTGCTGCAGTGGTGTTTGTCTCAAGAGCAGACCTGCCAAGGCAAAGTTGGCCCTGAATCAACCTCTGAAAACCTGTTGTGCTGCAGCTGTACACGACTTTTCAATCGATGGATGCGATCCTGCTTGACAAATGAAATAAGAGTCTGCTGTTTCTCTGTCATAGAGCAAAAATTGATTCTATTTGTGAGTGATTTCCCAAAGCCGTTCAAGTGATATTTATTGGGACATCAACTGGAATCTACTGAGAAAAGCAGAATGGTGTAGAAAGGAGACCTCAGATGGTTATAAGATGCACAAGATCCTCCGGGTTACATGTAAAAGACTGAAAACTAATGATCCCAGCAGCAATAACTTGATAAATGCATTTTGTTACAACTGGCCTTCAGAAACAATAATAGTTGATGTATTATTTAGGGCATGTACTCATTAAGTAGTGGCTTGGCAGAGCTGCTGGTCGAGCTGGATATAACTGAGCCTTTCTATTCTTTTTATCCCCAGCAATAGGGGAATAAAAAAGCTATTTAAATATGTACGTTTTTAAAAATGTCTTCTTGACAAGCATGCCATATTTAGAACCAGTAACCGAGGATCTTTGTTATTTTGTATCGGAGCAAGAGCAGGATGAGTCATTATTTCTTTGGATTGTTTTTCCAAGAATAAATAAACATGAGGGGGAAAGGAAGAGGAAAACCTCACTTGAACATAAGCTTGTCTCTGCTATTTAGGTTTTCTGCATGGTTTTGTATGAAAAATGCTCCATCCATTAAGAGTCTAATCTCGCTTATTCTATTACGGTGTTGCTGAAAAGCTTCTTCTAAATGGGAAGTAGGGTACATAGGAAGAGTGCTGGTAAGTTGCAGACCAAATTCACACTGATTACTTTTATGTGATTAAAATTGATAATACAGATCGTCTGATCTATACTAAAAGAGCATGTTAGCAAAATTAAAGCATTATTTTGGCACCAACGACAATGAAAAAACAACTTGATAACTAAGAAATCGTTTGATAAGAAGACATGAAATTTGCAAACATGTTTCCAATTTTCATTTCTCAAGCAAAGGGTGGCATTAAATATGGCAGAATTGTTTGGGGCAGATGTTCCCGAACATTTTGGTAAGTTTGGTAACATATGTTCTAAGATATATCAGGTGTGTCATCTTTCAGTATCCTCTTAATTTAGACTTTATAACAGTCAGAATCTCCACAATAAGGTGGTTATTTTGTGGATTCAGTTCACTGCTGTCTCCCCCACCCATACTATGAAAGTAGTTTAATTTGGTCAGTCGGTGGCAGTGTGTGGGATGACTCTACCAACTATACCCATGCAAATTCTGGAAACCAGCTTTTAAATAGGTGCCTCTGAAAGGTTAATTAGCATATAATATTTGAAGCAGTGAAACAGAAAGAAAATTAAAACCAGGTTGAAATTGATCCATAGCTAGTATGGGAGGTCATAACAGAGACAAAATGGCTAATATCATAGAAGTAACTGCTGTTTTCAGTCTGTTAAGTCTAAGCAGCAAAACGTATGTATCTTGTTAAGTTCAGAAATCGATCATGTTTTTAGCTAAGATTAAGCATACAGTGTTTACGACAGTGGCACTGCAGCAATTTAAAACGTTGCAAGTACAATTTTACTTATAAAATGAATGCATTTTCTATTGTGAAATAATTACCTCTCACTTTGAGGGGAGTCTTGGTGAGAAAGGAATTGGCTTTAAACTGTCGACTGCAGTATATAAAGAGAAATAGACTGTATACGATGATCAATGATGGCAAGCGTTCTTATATTGGAAAGTCAGCTGCTCTGCAGAAGTTGGATAAGGCAAGCTCAATTCCAAAGTGTCATTTTATTGAGCTTCCGTTCAGCAGAAATCAATAAATAATGCACAAAATGACACAAAGCAGCCTGAAATAATCATATTTTCTTTTTTCATTATGGATATCCAAAGCTTTATTTTATTATTAAAATCCACTGGTCCGTAGACAGTCCTTCATATCCCTATGAAAAGCCATTTTAATATCCTTATAATTTAATATCCACAGCAGGATTCATTTTATCTCACTGCCTAAAATGGCTCCCTGCAACTTACTTTCAGTGACAGAAAATGTAGATGTAGCGCATTAAGTGACACTCCTGCATCATAATTTAATGGTAATGATATGAGGATTTCTTCCTGGGTTTTCATTTTTTATCCACAAGCTTGGGCAATGTTTCACATTTGCAGCTGAGTCTTCCACAAAGAAAATGTGATTTTACATCATAATTTTAAACTCAGCAGAGGGAAACAGAAGAGAAGTCAAAAACATTTGACTAAATGGGACTTTAGTTCTTATTCCAGAATATTTACAGTAGGCATGTTTATATATTAGCTTCAGTTCATTTGGTTCATTGGCTGTTGTGGAGTGTTGAGCTTGCATTATGAATGTGAACACTCAGTCTTTGGATTATACTGTTGTTCTGTAAAGACACATCAGAAGCTGTGTCCAAAACCTTGACAGGTACTATTTGTGCCAGTGATACTACGGACGGTCAAAAGACAGAACCAAGTGCAAGCCACAAAACTGGAAGTTACAGTATGACCAATACCATGGTTCTCTGATTAGCATGAGTGAGTGTCTCACTATGGGAGAACGCCCCCTGCGTAATCTCGACAGAAGCTTTAATTACATTACGCCAGCCCCCTGGGCGGGCATTAGTGACGTCTATGTCAGGAGGGGCAGCGACCCTCCCTGTGATGGCTGGGTATGCATCCACACATGTGCGGTAAAGTGCACCTTTCACAAACACCTTATTTTTTGTTATTTATATTAATTTACAGATGACAAGTAGTTTTGTTTGGTTTACTTGGTTTATTATTTGAAATAACACTTTATATTCTGAGATGTAGCGCGCACATTTTAGTTTATATGGTGTTG
>JBBDHI010000001.1:28036597-28047128 GCA_037177115.1 Craterocephalus stercusmuscarum
CCAAAAAGAATAATAAGATTTATATGCTGCACCGGAAGTGAATAAATTAGATTTTTCGGCACTCCGGAACGCTCAGAAAAGACAAAAACAAGTATTTAAGGGCTTAAAAAAGTGGATTTCGCATGATATGTTCCCTTTAAAGGACATGATTGAAGACATTCTGGTTTCTTTCTTAAGGCAAATAATAATTACCACTTTGATAAGTATGATAAGGATTCCCTGAGTTTTAATCAGTGAATACTTATCATATTCTCTGATCCTTTTCTACATTTGTTTCATTAAGGTCTATTGTTCACAAATAAAGTAATTTGGTTGCATCATGGTTTTATCATATGCTGTCCATGTGTGCCCAAAACATCAGCCAACACATTAATATCACACTCATGGCAGTGTATGTGTAGACTTTTGTTTTATGTACAGTATGCTCATGTTCATGTGAGATTGTGGTAATTGCCAACCGTGGAAATGCGTAAGCCCTAGCCAAATGGGATTTTAGCTCAAATCTTTTAACTCCCAACTGTCAGCGTTAGAAAATGAGAGCAAAACAGAATAGTGACTTCTGTAAACATTTGCGATTGGTTTCAAACATAGTTTTTTCAAGAAATGTAACACCAAACCGTCATCTTTCCCTAAACCTAACCAGGAAGTGAACATACAAAACACCATGTAGCAATGTGCTTCCATATCCGAATTCTAAAGCTTAGCTTGAAATATCATATTTTCTGCATATGGACAAATGTTCATATTAAATACGTTCTTGTGCGACTGGTCGGTATGTGGCTATGAGTTGCTTTTTGCGGTTTTCATAAATGGGAATTCCAGTTTTAGCAGTTGTGTAATTGTAATTTCACCTTTACTGTATGTTTGCTGGTTTTGATTCGATCTTTGTTTTGGTGATGTGTTTTTTTTTTAAAGAAGCAAAACATGAAACCTAAACTCAGGCTGCAGATGCACCTGCTGTGTCTGCTGCAATGCTGTAATTTCCCTGATAAAGCAATTAGCCTTCCCCACAACCAAGCAAATTTGCTGCACATGCTGTGTGCTTGCACGCTACATCAAGCTATTTGGTGACTGAATCCATTTAGATTACAGACGAAGTTTGCTACTTTAGAATTAAGATGCAGTAATTAAAGATTAAAATTCATCCTTTAAATGCAAGTTTAAAACATTTACTGTAACTTCCTTTTAGCTCTTTGCAGGAGTTGATATCTTTATTGTTGGTGGAGCTGAAAGTAATTGACTTGGTGGACAAAAAGGACATTTAATAAAAGAAACTTTATGAGGTCAAATAATTCTCACTGCCCTTCATCGGAACAAAATGGAGCACATGTTATGTTGTATTTTTGATTAGTTTTTTTGTCAAACATTACATTTTCAATAAGAAAGCCACAGGGTGAACCCTAAGTGCCGACATTTTATTGATTTGAATCATTTTCAGTCAGTCAGTTCAGAGGTACCTCTGCAGAAAGAGAATTGTTTGTTTGGATGGTTACAATAGGAAGGAAAAAAACTGAATAAACACAGCTTCAACAAATGCCCCAAATGCTGCTTTTTGCTTGTGTGCTATTGCTCAATAGGCATTAAGGGTTTTACAGAGGTAGGGATGCTTCTCATTGTGAGAAAGAAAACCGGAGCAGCAGTAGACCCGCAGTGACACACTCATATAGAGAGCTACTCAGAGGCAAGCACAGATTCAGAGTGGGGGGAGCGTCTAGGTGCTGTAGACATATTTATAGGCAAGGATAGGAATAATTCATTGTGATCAAAGTGCAGATCATGCTCCATTCCATCACAGAGCAGATGTGGCGAATGAGAGGAGCGTGCTTTCTCTCTGCCTGCTCTCTAGTGGCTTCCCAAATGGAGACAGTGAGGCCAAGTTGTCTTGGCGAAGCCGCTGTGGATTGGTCTCCGTGTGTTCTGCACTTGCTCTCAGGTGGCTTTACTTTGGGAGGAGAGTGCAATGCTTTAAAGATGTAACAAGCAGTGCAAAAAAAAGGGGGGTAAAAAGCTTCCTGCATGCAACACGTCCTCCAAATCAGAGCAACGGCTGAATATCAGATTATGACCTCAAAGCAGGAGGTCACGCGCCTGATGCTGTGTGAAGCGCCTACTCAAGGAGCAATGCACGTCATGTGGCTGCTGCTGATTGTAAAAGGCCAGACTCCATTTTTACTTGTGTTGTTTCTTATGAAGCTTTGATTTGTTGCACATAAATATGAGAAAATATCAAAGTCAGTATTAAGACCTTTTCTTCACAAACACACTCAGGTGAGCATCCCAGGACCTCTTCTTCATTTTACTCACACCTCTCCACCGGCTCACATTTCCACAGACACACACATATTCCTGTTTTCCTCCTCTTCTTTGTCTTTGCTGGCTTTTCCTCGCAGCAATTCTTTTTTTCTTTTTTGTTGCAATCACGCACCAGCGCATAGACGTGCACATGTCTGCTTCTTCCCGTTTCATTTTCTCTCCCTCCTACACACACACACACACACACGCACACATGCGGCTGT
The DNA here is from genome assembly GCA_037177115.1 of Craterocephalus stercusmuscarum. Lineage (NCBI taxonomy): Eukaryota > Metazoa > Chordata > Actinopteri > Atheriniformes > Atherinidae > Craterocephalus > Craterocephalus stercusmuscarum. Next base: position 28,039,114 of record JBBDHI010000001.1, read on the forward strand.
TTCTTTCTTTCATTTTCTCTGTCTCAAACTCTTTCTACGTCCCTGTCACTCCTTCAGCACACACACACACACACATACACACACACACAAACACACAAATAAGCAATTGCACACAAAATGCTTGGAAAAGCACACGGACGCACAAGCTCCTTCATCTTCTCTTTCATTTCTTCTCCCTCCCACACTTTTCCTATCACTACTTCCATGCTTGCGAGCGCACACAGAGGCGCCTGTACCATTTGCTCTCATTTTCTCTCCTAACCCAATCACTCCTTCAACACACACACACACATGCTCAAACACACTTCCACCTCTCCATATTTCCCTGCCCCTATCTCTCTCTCTCATCCTCTGCCTCCCACAGCTACGTATATGCACAAGCGCACACCACCGGCAGTCCAGTTTCCCGTACTCCCAGCTGGGCTTGGACGGCCCTCTTCCTCTGGCCTTTCTGGGCCATCTGGAGTGCAATGTCCCCACTCTGCTGGTCCCCTGCCAGCCGCTGAGCCTCCCGGGATGAACGCAGCATCTTCAAGCACAATTTGTACGCGTCAAAGCTCTGCTGTATGTCCACTGACCCAGCTGAGTGAATTCATTGAGTCTTGCATTTCCCAACTCAAAGGAGCCTCATTCTGCTTGGATGACACCTGCACTCGGCACCTCGCTGGGTGGAGGACGGCACAGCAGCTGATTAAAGCTGCAGAGCGACTGTATTTTGCAATTAGCGCTCTGCTTATGATTTTGTGGATTGTTTGTGTTTGCATGAAGAGAATATCAAAACACAGACAAGTCAAGTGCCTCAATAATCTTGTCGGATAACGAATAATGAACGTCTCCCGTGTAGATTCTGGTAAGAGTAAAGTAGAAAATAATGTTAGAGTATCTAGTTATGTCACAATAATAAACTTAACTACTGACTGAACTGTACCTGAACCCGAAGAAGCAATATTGTATAATATTGTTCAGGTTTTTTTTATTTCATTTGAACTTCATAAATGTATGAAAAGACAGCCGAATATGAGCCACCGGGATATAAAACATGCCTGTGGCAGTTTAAACTACAAACACAGATGACTCATACAAAAATATGAATATATATTCACATATAAAACATGAATATATGGAATTTTTTTCTATACATAAAAAGTGGAGGAGAATTGAAATTAAGGCATATCTCGTAAAATGAATCACAACTTCAGATTCTCCGCCTCAAAGAGTTGTTGTTCTGTTTTGATGACACACATCCTCCCTCTCGGCTCAACAGACTAACTGAATAAAAAATAAAAAATCTTTACTATTTCAACACCTTTTAGGATCTTTTAAATCCTTAAATTTCAGTTAAAACCAAAACAAAGTGTATTTGAATTAAAGTGGTTTTCATAATCAATTCAACAATCTATGGATCTGATTTACCACTTCCAATCTAATTTTCTTGAACAGCCCACTGAGAGGATGTAGCAGAAAGGACATAAACCAAGAATACATGCCTGAAGGCAGGTTTTTTTTTAAGATTTTCCTTAATTTCTATCATCCAGCACACACACCAATCTTAAATGACACCCAAGCAAGAGCAGAACAGGCGAAAAAAGAAAGAAATTAGCTGTTAGCAACTGTGGCAGGAATCGTTTAACCTCGCCATCACTCACAAACTTTGTTTTATTTCTTCTCAAAGCAGTGGAGCACATGTCTACAAACAGGGCACAAGACAAAAAGCTGTGCCTGGTGGATGTGTGCAGGATGAAGTTATCCGGTTCAAGTGCTCAGCAAAGTGAGAGCCCTGCACAAACCACTGGCTTCCTCCATCATAGCTTCAATCCCCCACTCTTTACTGGATATAATGTTCTCTGTGCATCAGTGGCGCATAAAACAGTCTCAAAGCGCATGCAATGTATCCTCACACCACTAACTCATGCTGAAAAGAGTCAGTGAGGCGTGAAAGTATCTAACAGCCCAGAAAACAAACTGCTGTAACAATCTGAATACAGAGGGGCAACAATAAGCTGGAGTTTGAACACGTCCCAAGTTATGCTTGCATTTAAATCAAATCACTGCAGACCACTGCTATCAAACAAAAGCGAACAACAAAACAGGAAGAGCACTGATTAGGGAAAAATGCTTCTAATATCAGAGGATAAAGTTGTAACACCATAATGCTTATTACAAAGAGAGACTTAAACAGGCAGCATGCACATGTGTCAGTATCATCTCACTGTTTAAGCATGACAGCTAATTTAACTCAAGACAAGACCCAAAATAAAACTTTGCTTTCATCCATCTAAAGCATCAGACTTTTAAAAGATGGTCGCGTGCCCCAGGTGGAGAGCAATAAACAACAAATAGAGGATGCTGGTGAACTATGAGGCTGTAATACAACATCCCACAGACAGGACTGACAACAGCTTATCTCCATTTCCTCGTCTTACCTTACTAAGGCTCCCAAATCTACCATGAAGCTCAGAAACAGGTGACGAAGTGAAAGTATCCTCCTCTTCCTCACTAGTTGATCAGCCAAGTCTTTCTGTTTCAGCACCTCGGAGAGCGCATCCGCCTCTTTGGGGAGATGATGCAAGTTTACTGGCTGACGCTGCGAACGCATCAGCCGCGCAGCCTGAAAACGCGTCTCCTTCAAGTTTGATCCCTCCTCGTTAATTCTCGGACTGAAACAAACATGCCTCGCCGCGTCCGGTGCTTTTAGAATGAGTGCGGCCAATCACAATCCTCCTCGCTCTACACTCACATCTTTGCGCATCTCTCCACCCCACTAAAAAGAAAAAAGAAAAAAGAAAAACAGTCTCCAAGGGGCCGGTGCCTGGCTTGCCTGCGGGCGGGAAAGGTTGCAGTAAATAGTCACTTTAAGGCTGCCTTCAGCTGCCTTTGCGCCGCATCTTCATCTGCTGGGCTCTTTGTCTTCGCAGCGATGGTGATACCGATAGAGACGGGGCTGCCGATCCCCCTCCTGCGCATCCACTGGTTACCGGAGCGGAGCAGTTCGAGCCGCAGGAGCGGGAGGAGTGTCTTCGACGATCTGAGTTCGTTAAAGACTCTTCTACTACGGGAAATGTCGGTGTTTCATTATTATTTTGTCCGCTCTTTCCTTGCAAAAATTCGTGAACATGGCGCGCTGCGAGTGTCCATGCACTGATACAACGCATCTGACTCTCCTTTAATCAGAGATGTGACAGAGATATGCCCATTGAAGCCTAACGTCACTGTTTAATTATGAAGTAGTCATAAATTATGATCTATTATTTAACAGCAAAAGTGCATTAGTGTTTTAACTGTTTTAGAGCGACTTTCAGACTTTTAAGCAATGGGTGAGAGATGTTAAAATACTTCAGTTGGACTAAACACTCCAGGTGAAAGGATGAGTCTTTACAGTATAACTGCCTTCTGGCTGTACAAGTTCATTGTCTGGGGTCAGGAAAGTTACAGCAGGGCTACAGAGATGAGGAGCTGCGTCCTGCCACTTGAAATCAGATTGCTTCTGGCAGGTAGAAATAATACACGCCCATGTCTGGGAGTCAGTTAGTTGCATGCCTCTGACAGCTGCTCCAGACATTCAGATCATCTTGGTTGGTCTGGCTGTGCAGTGCTGTAGAGTGTGCAATTGATTTCAGTGTGACTGTAGTGATTTGAGGTCCTGTCAGTCTTTGCACTGTGATGAGATCAAAGTGCCACCTCAACATGTTAGCTCACCAAATTACACTTGGATGAAATATTACAGCCTGGAGCCAGTGTGCATTCATCAGTCTTAGTAAAAGCCCACACAATAGCCTAGTTAATCTTACACTGATGTGAAGTAAAAGATTTTGTTCAGTTTTTTTGTCTGTAAGCATCATTGAGGGAAGAAAATTTAATTTAATGAAAAGAGAAAAAAAAGCCCCAGGGATGGATATCAAATGCCAGTGGATGTGCATAATTCATCTCGGATTATTTTATGAAATCCTGCATAAGGGCTTTCTTTGACCTGTTTTTTTCCCCTTTTTTGTTTTTTTTATTCTTCTATACGAATATCAGCACTTTGCCCTGTAAAAGAAAGGCGCTGTTTTTTTTAGCTTTGTCCAATAAGTGGCAGCTGGCACAAAAGAAAGGACAATATATCACAGCAGAGTTATTTGACATGAAAAGAGGCAGGGATCCTCATTATCTGACATCAGTTTCATTATCATGTTTACAAATAAGACAGCAGTCATCCTATGAATGGAGAGTGTTTTATAGTATTAAATATTTAAAATGTCTGAGGCTGTGATCCGTTTTTATGTTCTAATAAATATCACACGTCATTGGACGTCATTGAGGTTTTGTCAGTGCATGATAGCATTTCAGGGTGTGGCCGCTAAGAAACATCTGAGGCTTCAGCGAGCACTGCTCACACACTTGCATGCTCTCCATGACTTGAGCACACCCCCCTCTGCTGGTGTTAGGCAGCAAAGAAATTTCTCCTCTCCACTTGGCTGCAGGGACTCTGGGTACAAGTCCAAGAACACTAATTCAGACCCACAGGAAAGCTTTGCTATCCAGTACCGCACAAAAGGGCTTCATTGTGAAGTCTTTTTAATTCACAATGCTGCTGCTTGTAAGTGGGGCAAAACATTGCCCAAGTCCCAAAGATCTAAGAAGCACCCGCACAGCAGCTGCAGCACGTCTCTGCTGGGACTTTGCTTTTCCTCTGTGTGTGGCATTCAGACCTGACCAGAGATTGCTGAAAATGATCAGTGGAAGCCTGTTTTGTCCTAGTGAGGGAGAAAAATTTGTGTATGGCTTTTCACGTGGCTTGACGAGGCTTTGTGCGCAAATTGGATTTTTCAAAAATAGGGCATCCCACTATCAGATTACCCCAGAATGTATTATAGTACTCTAAAATATTATATATAATCTGTACATCAATGAATAAATAAATGGACTTCATTGTGTTCTGTTATTATAAGCGATTAATACATTTGTCATTTTCTCAAAAACTGGAGAATAAAAACATTGTATCTTCAGTTGAGTTTAATTTAAAAAAACTTTATTAGTCCCCGGGGCAATTAAAAAAAAAATTGTAGCAGCTCAAAAAGAGCAGGTGTACTCACACACATAAACACACAGACACACATAGTAGGTGAACTAGTATTGAAATACTATAGAGATAAATATATAGGTGACCAGCCATGGGTACAAAACTTTACTTCTGTGAAGCCAGGGCAGCATAGTCGGTTGCCTGAGGCGAGCCACTCAAATGCACGGTGGAGTGTGTGTGAGGGGTCCTACATGATCCCAGTGGCCAGCCTGAGAATTTGCTGTTTATAGATGGAGGGGAGAGCTCTTGTGGACTGACCTCAGAGCGGACTCAGGCTGTGCTCTCCGGGCGGTTCCTGTTTTGGAGGCTGATGGAGCGGAGTCAGCGTGTTATGGAAAATGTGGCGATGCTTCCAATGAAAGAGTGATAAAACTTTAGCATCATGTTTTTCTTGACTCCAAATAATTGAGTTTCCTTGCCATTGGTGACATTTCCTAGGAATCTCCTATATGTTAAAAGAGAATTTGAGAATTTTGATCAAATCAAACTTTATTTACATGCACAATTCATATAAAAGCATTACAAAGTGTGTTAATAACAATTTTTGAATTTCTATATAAACTTTGTCCTTTGACCAACTGGCAAAACCTCAAAGGGGACGTGATTTGAAAACATCTCAGGATGGAAGTGTCAGTGTGTGTAATGTGCTTTAATGAACATATATTCCTTTGGACAGCTAGAAGCTGATGGATTTTGAAGGTTGTGAGTTTTGACACAATTCCCTGGCCAAAAGACAAACAACCTCCTTGTGGCACTCTCATCAGTTCCATCCTCTCACAGCTCATTGCTCATCCATCTCTGGCATCTGGTGTTACTCATAATCAATAGTGCTGGGATCTGAAGTCTGCCCAAAGCAAACAGATGCCTATTATGTAGCACCCATAGAATATTCTTACTCTCATGGTAAAAATATGTTTTTTTTTTCATCTTTCAGTGGGTAACTGAATGTTTCAAACCGTCTTTCTTAGAGCTTGTTCTGTTTTGTATGTCTACTTGGACAAGATTCAGCATTGTAGCGTACAGTTTTCATTGTTTACAAATCAGTCTGCCACATGTTTCCTTTAAATCTTTTGATTGTTCAGACTTAATTCATTTATGACCCATGTAGATATGTAAGCTTTAGATTTTGAAGTAATGTATGATTCATTGCATTCTCACACAATCTGTGCCCCAGGGCCAGTATCACCATACACAATTTTTTACAAACTTATCACAGACTCAGCGATGTCATACCTCCGCGGTGCTCCAAATTGCTCTTTTGGCCCAGTTGCCCTTTGATTGATTTTGATAAATGAGCGTCAGAAACAGTTTAATGAATTACACTGGCCAGAATAAATCCAAGATTCCCCATCAGTGCAGGTTGTTTTATTCTTAGGTATTGACTGGTACACAGCATATAAGCATCTCCAATGTCAAAGAGGTCAGTGCTTCAAAAATTCACAGTGGTGGTGATTTATCAAAGAGAAAGAAGCACAGACGATTCAGCTTGCTGAAGTAATGGGGGTATCAAGTTTTCATGAGTTTCATGAGTCAAGATTCAAAATGAAAAGGGCATTTTGTGGGCAAGATTTTGCAAATGATGCCACTTAAACATTGCAGAAGGCCTGCATATAATTAGTGATAGTTATATAATGGATACAGAGGATGGACTTGTTCATTATGGAAGCACTTTGAGAGAAAAGCTGTATCTTTATATCTGGTTTCTGTGGCTTATTTGTGACCATTTCTGCTACAGAAAAACTCTGTGAATCTGAAACTTTATCCTGTGCTCCTCTGATGAAGATGAATCCATTTGTGCTGTGCCTCATTTGAGGTTTCCAGTGAAGGTGCACTTTGATGGAGTCAGGCCCTGATCAATTGAGAGGCAAGGCACAGCGTAGGCAGCCAATCCCCTAGCTGAACACTCCAGTATCAGGGTGTGCAAAGCGCAGAGACAATATTTGAGATGGGTTAACTGTAGGCTATAAATTTTATTGTGTTTATAAGTTAGCTATGTGCACTCGGGCAGACAGTTCAGTGTAATGTTTAAAAATGCAGACTAATCCAAAGTCATCTAACTTTACTGAGTATAATAAAACTTTTCTCTTTTCTTGCTGCGCAGCTCTGTTTCTTTCAACTCCAAGAAAATTTCTGTGGCCTCTTTTTACAGAAAATAGATATCTGTTTTAGAGCACCTGCCTGCAGACTAGGCAATGTGCTTTGGGATGTCTTTATTTTGGGTTAGGAGGATTCATGTTTGTGTCAGGACCACGGGATGACCTGTCTCTTCCAGAGAAGTGCGAGGTAATGGCTTGTGGCCTCACTTGTCCAGCAGTCATATATTTGATTCTAGTCTCAGCAAAGCACTGCCAGCTTGCTGTAGTTCAGGGGGAGACAGGCTTTAAATGTGCATTAGATATTGATTTTATGTTCTATCACAGGCTGGGATGTTCTCCCTATGCAGGTGCTCCTTTACTTGCTGTTAAAATCATTTGCAGGAAACAGAAGATCTAATTGCACAACCACATCATGTAAGCCATGATGTTGGATTTGCATACTTGGCTGAAAGCCTTTTTTTTAAACTCCCCTATTTTTTCTGCTGTGTAATGGGAAACCGAAATAAATCTTTTAAAGAAGTTCCAGTTGAACCAACTTGAGTTAATAGTGACTCTGTTAATTGGGAGCATGATGCAAATCACTGACTCCATCTCCATCAATAGTAATTACTGATACTCTGGTTTGAAGCACAAACCATCCTGTGTGGGTTGGAAAGGCTGCTTCAAGTCATGTATATAAGTCTGTGCCACTCTCTGTGTGTGTGCATCATTTTAAATGGGGCAATCTTCTTCAGAAACCAGACATAACGTTGCAGGAGGGGATCTGTGATCTGGTGCTACTGTATATAAATATAAATATAAATATAAATATAAATATAAATATAAATATAAATATAAATATAAATATAAATATAAATATA
>JBBDHI010000001.1:28099078-28110749 GCA_037177115.1 Craterocephalus stercusmuscarum
ACAAAAACATACTGCAGTAAATGTTAACCCCAATGACTGTCAACACCCTTCTTCTTCCCTGTACTGTGTGAAAAATGTGTTTGAACAGCTTCTTGAACTGGCCCATGCTATTGCCTGAAAAAAAAATATATATATACTGTTGCTGATATTCAAATGTACTTTTTTCAGTATCAAAAATCTCTTATGGAAACTGAGCTCTTGTTAAAGCAGCAAAACCTTGAACAACTTGAAGTCCATACCTGCTGAGTGTGACCATTATACAGTCCAAGTTATAAATATCCTCATATTCAATTTCTGCTAAGAAAGTCATTTTCACTTTTTTCTAATTAACATTATGACTAATAAGGAATATCACATTGAACTAGAAAAATGCTTTAATGAATATCTAAAATGTAATTAGGTTCACCTGATAGTGAGTTTCAGATACATATTATAGCAGCCTGCCATGGTGACTAACTATTGTGGGAATTTCCATCATGCAGATTTTGGAAAGCCTTAACAGAAAAGATGTGGGGGAATAGGAGGGTTAAATGCTGCTCAACCATCTGAAAAGCACTTTCCGTGAAGCATATTGACGCCATCACTTTTCGGTGTGTGGTTTTATAGACAGTATGTCTTGTTTGTGGCTGGATGGCTTTTCCTGAAGAGATGTAAGCGTCAACCTTGAACCTTTAAACCCAATTCAGTAAAGCTTAAATACTGATCGTTTAAAGCATGCAAGAGTTCACCTCCACAAATAATGTCAAAGGAAGTGAGTTTTAGAATGTTCAATGAATATTAGTCTGAATGGTCACTTAAAAGAGACAAAAGGGAGATGGACCGAACAGCGAGCATGCTCAAGGCCGGTGAGGATGACAGAGATGAATCTCCCGCAAGAGGCTGCGCCCACTTAGGCACTGTGCTGAAAAGAATGTAAGAATTTGTCTCAAGGCCTTTTGTATGTTGTAAATCTGCCAAAGGGCAGGCTGCACAGCCATTTGACCCTTGGTCCTGTTTGATGAGAGGGTGCTGTGCAAGGTTTGATCCAGGGAATAGAGACACACAGTGTGTCAAGTTGATGTAGTGCATTATATGAGACGCCCAATGTGAGGTCATCTCACTTGCACTCACACTAAGTCAATATAGTTGGAGGTGGGGACGATCCATGACATCTTGGCTGTGTGTCCTTCACCATTGTTTTCAAGCTGACCGCGCCATCTGTCACTGTAGGAAAAAGCTGGTACAGCTCAATGACGGAAACACTGTTGCATGCTGCCAGCACGTCTGCCCTGCTCTTCCTCCTTTTCAGTTTTCTAGGGCGATGCGGGATAAATTCATCTACCGTCAAACAAAAGTGCACGACCAACATACTCACTCCCACCATCAACTTTGTCGGTTACAGTGACACTTAACTGAGGCAGATTATTTTGGCTCATGGAAATGTCAAAGTGTGAAGAGAGACAAGCCCATTTACATGTCCCGTGCCCTGGCAAGAAAACTATCCTTGGCTTTGACTTGACAGGGTCAGCCTGCTTTGGCTTTTTCTCCTCCTGGGACGTCATTAAATTTCTGTCTACTGCACCTGAGCCTCTTTTAGGCATCTAATCACGTCCTTCCCTCACTCCCTAAGCTATGATGCGATGTCCTCTTTCCATGCCCTGGCTCATTTAAAAAAAAAACAGCAAAGTTTCTTCTTTCTCCAAAGACTTAACACTTTTTAATCTAGCCATCAGGAGCTCAGGCCGTGTTGGACTGAGCAGATCTGTTTAAAATGGTTCCAGTGTGATGCCCAGTTTTTGCCATTTAGGAGGAGCTGTGTTAAAAAGTCTCATGATGAAGTGGTTGTCTAACACAGTGGTTCCCAAACTATCGGTCAGGACCCACATATGGGTCACAACTGGTTGGAGCTACTGATTTATTTCTTTACAACAATTAATATATCCCATTCCTATTTCAAGGATGGGTACAACAGCATAGTCGCTCTGTTCATGGCCCTTCATTTTCTCTACTCATTTTCTCGGATAAGCATGTGCTGTGTGTCCTGACTCGCTCCACGATTGAGGCATAGGGCAAAGTGGCCTCAAAGCCATCACACTGGGATTTTGCAAAAACATACATTAAACTTAACCTTATGATATTTTACACAGTTCAACAATGAACATAATTCAAAACAGGGCTCAAATGAAGCAGCTATTATGCTTGAGGCTTTGGTGATTGCACAGGGGGAATGTGACAAACATCACACAAAAATCACAACCCATTTATACCGGGGCTTGAGGAGCAGTGGAGTCTTTATACTTGAGAAAATTATACAGTTGCACAACAGAAATAGCTCTAGAAGGGTTTGTACAAGAAGAACATTATACAAACACAAACATGATTGTAGAGTTTCTATTTATCTGCTTTACTTTTAGGCAGAATTCGTTGTTTTGTAACATTTGCATAGTTGTACTATTCTTGGGATTTGATGGGTTACTGGAATCCCTGCAGAGATGGACATGCTGCCGCATTCTTCTCTGCAGGGCTTCCTGTTTTCCACTTGTGCAGCATACTTAAAGGTTACAAAAATTGAGAATTTGCATGAGTGTTTTAAAAATTTTATGGTGCAGATTCAAGAATACCGCTGTTCACAAGCTAGAGAACCACAAATACGGACTTAAATAACATGTTTTTACATGGGCATGCTATTTCTCAAACATGACTTTTGGCTAACCAGCATGGAATTTGTTGGCTACAAAGTTTATCACACAGACCACAAAAAGACCAAACACCATTTCTCGGTTTTGAAGAGCTTTTCATTTTCTTATTCCTCCTGTATACTGCAGGCTGTGTATCAGATACAGCGTGATCAAACAGTCATCTTCCTACTGGAGTAGTTCAGTGTCGTCCCCTGGGATTAGTCATAGTTGCTGGACATAATTTAGATTTTTTAATTTTGTGCATAACCATGCTACAAGGCTGGTGGATTTAATTGGCTTGTATTAAGAAGTGCACTTGTGGTCCTAAAACATGCAGCTGCATTCTAATTTTTGTATAAGAATTGTATATGAGAAATCACAGAAGATCCTTTTATGTGTTGCACTTGTTTAAAAGAAATTTGTAAAAACTCACGAGTTACAGGTTTGAAAGGGGAACATTCAAACCACTCAACTTTTGTAATGTAGATTTTGGGGGTATAGGGACTCTCGAAATTAACGGGAAGGGGATACACTGAGAATGGGATTGGGCCCATTTTTTCTTTTCTTATTTAAAATTAATTTTCCTCACTTGCAGTATTTATTGTTGTCATAATTCCAACATGTTCACTGTGACAGACCACTGCTAAACATGAACTAAAGACAAAACTCATAATGAACATACACACAGACACACATTAACGTACCATGTCAGCACTATGTGCATGTTGAAAATTAGGAGAAATATATGTATATACCTAGCAAAACCGATAAAATGTGGAGTCAGTTGTTGAAGAGCTGGGAATCCTTTAAGCATATTTTCTTTTTGTGGCATTAAAGCTACAAATAGAAGTGCTGCTCTTGATGTCGTCTAGTGAAACTATCCACTGAACTGTAGCATTAACTGCAAATCTTGACTGCTCAAATGGTGTGCAGTGAAAAGTTACAATGCAATCTTTAAAAGGAGATATTCTTAAGGGTTTTATTAACTCTGAGGTTGCTGAAAGAAAATAACTTACAGCTTTGAACAGAGAAGTGAGAGCAGCCTGGCCAATTTAAAGAAAAGGCACACACTTTATTCTAATACAGTTTGTAGTGATAACTTCGTCTGTATTTGAAAGAAGTTTGTTTTATTTTCCCCTACCCTGTTTCTCTTTTAAAAATATCGAATGAATCTCAGCTGAGGGAGTTGGAGACCACCACAATGAACACAATCCTTTCTGTATGATTAAAGACTATCTCCTTCCTCTCAGATCATTCACACACACACTCACCAGCACCTCCGTAGTTCCCTATTTACCAGCCTATTCCATTAGCTTTGTATGCAAGAATCGACAATGTAAATTTTAACAGAGATTTTATTGGACAGTCTTGTTGCCAGGCAACACGTTTATATGTATATATTGTTTTCTTTTTTAGCAGGTTTTTGAATTTTTTTTTTATTCTTTTGGCCAGATTTTGTATAATCATGTAAAGATAAGGTTACTTGTTCTTTTGTATATACCTACACATCAACATAAAAATACAGTTTCCAAGGTGATGAACTTTTTAAATTATGGTTAATTTCATTGTCATCAGTAGATACAATTAAAGCCAACAAGCATCTCCAGTGCAACTGCCCTTGGCAGAGCCTTTGAATCTAAATGTGCTTTGGACAAGCAAATCTATCAAAACTGTTGACAGTTCCCCAGACAATGGTGTATGCACGTCACTCAAATGGTAAATTGATTTGGTGAGATGGCTCAGCACTTTCTGTGTTGTCTGTTGCTGTGGATCGAGGATGTTGACCTTACCAGAGCAGAGGCTGAAGCATTTTAGCACATTTCATGGTTTAAGTATGCAAAGACCAGTTAGAACTATGCAGATAGTTAAGTTAAGTTCTTTAAAATAACTTTTGGGTTAGCAGTGTCAAAGCTTCATATGCACTGAAATGTAATCAGTCCACAGTAAATTCTACAGCAGTTTATCTGTAAGAAGCATCCACATTGGTCTTCTGCCCTTTGATTTCTTTGCCGTGTGTTAGATTGATCCGGCCGGTCATTAAGCAAGGTTATACAGTTTTAGGCTGAATGCATTTGGCCAAAGAGGAACCAGCTGGACTCTTGCAAACCAGCATAGGTCTTGTTCACAAGCAGGCATGATTGTGTTCTTATCCAGTTAAACATACAGTACCAACAGACACTTGATACATGGAGACACTGCACATGAGTTAAGCTCATTCACTGTTTTTCCTGAAAATAAATGTAATGGTATGTAGGTTTAGTTATTTTTCACAGAGCCATTCCATGTAAATCAGCTGGTTTTTGGACCCACAGAGGGCAGGGAAGTGTTGGCTCACCTGGTTTCCACTTCCTCTCTCTCCTTTATCTTCTCCATAGTTCAGTATTTTCAACACTTAGATTATCTCAGGTGAACCGAGTTGAGTTTGGAATACATGATCTGATATAGTTACAATGCTGTGATTAATGTTTCTTGCAGGAACTTGTGGTTTCATGTCGTAGGTCCTTAGACATATTCATACTGCTAACTGCAGCTGATACCTGACACCCTTTTATTTTCCAAGTGGAGCAAACCTGGTTTGCCCTTTTCTGATATTAAAGGAAGGGTCTGGAGCTCTTCTCCTGAAAATAAATGCTAGACTTGTACAAGTGAAATCCGTCTCAATCTGCACCATTGAGCTTCTACTCTCGTGTGGAAGCGACTCTGTTTGCAACTCCCTCTCCCCCTGCCTGTATTTTGGTTTTTCCCTTTGTTTTGGTGAAGTTGCGGTGGTTCATGGGCGGCAATTACCAACAGCTCCGGACCCTACCTTTAAGTATTTAAGTATTGGCCTTTTTCTAGTTTATTCCAGCCACTTGCCAGCTAATTAAGAATTGCCCTTTATGGGTCAGTTAGAATTACTTTAAACATGATATAAAACCAAAGTGGCTTCAAGAGCTCAAAGTGTTCTACTTGAGACTTTTTAGCCTTTCATGCGATTAATGCTGTTTTGTAGTTGATTTCAGCAAATACCAGCACGTTTTATACCTACAGTATTGTCAAGGCTTTGAGATTTACTACCTCTGGTACTGTGAAATTCAGAATATGCTTTTTTTAAGTGCTGAGGGAGAAGTTGACCTGCCAACCAAACACCTGAAACAAGAAAAATGTGTTTATATACAGTAGGGTTTGTCATTGCAGGAATGTGCTGCTTTGAGCATCTTAGTGTGAATACTCAGCTGTTTGCTTTCCATTTTTCTCTGTAATGCATAGTGACATTCAAAACAGCATGAAGTTTTAAAATTTGTTGGTAGAAAACAGCTGTTGTGTGACACTGCACCCTAACAGTCTAATTAAGTTTGTATTACACTCAATCCATCTTAGATAAATTATCTTCCTTACTGATGTCAGCGTTGTTGTGCATTGATCCCAACACAGATATGATAACAACAGAGCCCCTCCCAGAATATATTTTGCTCTTCAAACCAAGCAAAACCAAGATTTCGTTTTCTGTGGAGCCAGATGATTCCAAACAACACAGTACAGGCACGCTTAAATAATTGTTCTAGCCGGTCTGCTGCAGCATTGTGTCTAGGGCCATCTGCTGTGTTAGAAATGCAATCACTGACCAAAGATGTGGCTCAGATCTGTTTTGCTTGTCTCATGAGATGACTGATTTCCTCTGATATTGTTGTCTGGTATTTGATAGTGATTCCACTTGTCATATTTGTTTCCTGGAGCATGATAAAATGGGATTATACCTGGGATCCCGCCTGTGTCTCTTACTGTGTTTGTGATCTCTGGGGATTCGCCATTGATGATCATAAAAGAAAAGGCGTATTGCCAGAAGGGATTTCTTAATCCCTCATCTGTTCCACTCGATCACTTAGATATTTCACAAAGTCTCTAGTGACTTAGTGCTAATTAGAAAGGGGGCCAGTCATGGAAGAGGAGGTAGGGTTGAAGAAGTACTGTAAACACAGAGAGACGGTGGCACCTCTGTGAAAAGGTCATGGAGCAGCTATGTGCTCACTCAGAGGGATGGTACATGACATGAGGACACAGGCAGTGACCCAACACAGAGTGTCCTGATACACTGCACTCTGCTCAGCTCACAATTCATAACCATACCTGCTGTTGACCTTCTTTCTACCCAGCAGATAGACAAGAAAGCCATTATCTCAAAACATGTTAGAGTTCCACATTTATTTATTTTATTTTTTTTGTAGAAAATATTACCAATATCACCCTCATTGCAGTAAAAAGATTATTTTTTCAATTGCACATTGAGATTGAACTAGATATAGATCCAGTATTTTCATGCTGAGAAGTGCAAATGAGTAGAACAAAGTGACTCCACAGGCTCTCAGTTGGAGGAACTAGAATGCTCTTCTGTTAGGAGTAATTTTTGGAATAAAAGTACTCCAAAATAGATGCCAATGAATTGTTAGGAAGTACATTTCACGGGAAAACTGGAGTTTCAATGCCACAGTTGCATGCTGCTTAAGTACTGGTGTTCATGGAGGAAATCAAACCCAATAAATCTGGAGGTGCACCTACTGAGGTGTACAAGATGTTTGATTCCACTGTTACAATTGGGAATGGAAACCAGTAGGATACTTGTTATCCATGGTGATTCAGTATGTTGAGATTAGAGAACATTTGGTGATTTCATTAATGAGTTTTGTTGCATTGAGTCATCACGGTGAGGGTCTCTCCTGTAAACAATGCTGGGAAATTACTCTGAAAGTAATTATTCATTTGTGCTGTTTGGAGGATGACTTTGTAAAGATTGTGTTTGATGCCCTTGCCGCAAGTTTTGATGGTTTACTACAGAACAAATCACCTTTTGTGTGCAGTAAATAACCACTACACCAGCTGTGAGATGAATAGACTTTTCCGGATAGAAATTCCTTCCGCAATAGTGCACTTAAGGGAGACTTGGAAAAAAACAAAAGGCTGCTTTCTTACATTTTGTATAAATTCATTTTGAAACACATGTTTTGGTTTTTTAGTTGGGTTTTTATTTGTATTGATCTTTGAAGCACTCTGTTATTCTATATCTGTCAAAAATTCTTTATGAATTAATGTATTATTACTTATTTTCATAAACTTTTAAAAATAAAACCATAACAGCAAGAAGTTATTCCCAAAAGAAATTTAAACTGTCAATAATTTTCCAAAATATTTTTGGCACTGTCTCAGGTGGTACAGTGGGTGGATCACTGATCAGAGGGTTGGCGATTTGAATCCTGTGTCTTTGGTGGATGAATGTTCACCTGTGGTCAAAGTGGCCGTTGGCGCAGATGGCTACACATTTAGCTCAACATCACCAGGTGTGAATGTAGAGTGAAAGTATATTAACCTTGATAGTAAAAACAGACCCTGGTGCTAATCCCCTGCTGCACGGTCCTCATGCATCCAACAGCCTGCTGTAAAATGCCGGTGCCCTGTAAAAACACTGGCACAACTATGTGGATGGCTCCCAAAAACAAAACTCCATCCATTACCGTCTAGCCGTTGTTTCCTTCTTGAATGTGAAAAAGTGCAACTTTCCCTCACAGCTGGAGAAGCTTTTATTTTGACACTGAAAGCCTTGCCGTGTCCATTGCAGTCTTAATCCTTACTCTGCGCAGCAAAGATGGGCGGGTGTATCTTTTTGTGAATGTGAACACAGAAAATACGTCCAATAATTTAGCTCTCCCCACAGGGTTATCAAAGTAGAAAAAACTATCTGAAACTGTTCTGTCTTCAGCACCATGGCAACTGAATGCAGAGGCATGGGTACGCTCAAACATGCCACTCACTCACTTGTCTAGTGAAGATTCAACACCGTAACACTATAAAAAGCTCAGATAAGTCCAAATAGCACAATAGGGACCCTTTAAAATTAGATAAACACAGAACAATTTACATCAGTCCTGGAGATTATTTTTAAAGCATCACTGTAAGAGGCAGGAACAAATCCTGCTCACTCCAACAATGACCACAGCATCCCAGTGAGTATTCAGCTGATGGTTATTTACTATGATGGGAAGAGGACAACAAGGATTTGCATGTCAGCTCTCCTCAAGACTTGTAGTTTGTCTTTCCTCATCATGCAGCTTCATACATGTGTTGTGTTGTGTTGTATTGTCTTCTGTGATGTACATCAACCCACCACCCCTTCCCTTTAGCAGACTTTCTTCTCTGTGTGTCTGTATTGCTGTGTTCATGAAAGGTTTATGGGCTGGGCATGTGGGGCATGTAGATGTAAACTCTAGAAGATGCTCTAAGGATTATGTTTTTGCTCCACAGCATTAATTTGTAACGTCTCTAAAACAAAACAAAAAAGTAGTAAGTTGGTTTTGAGGCAGTAATATAAAGCTGCTGTTGTCAGTCTGTGTGTGTTTATATTATCCTGGTGAATTGTGGCTCTGGAGACACCAGCTGTCACAGAAACTAAAACAAAGTCAGTTTCTGAGCATTTTAAAAGGTGTTTATATGTCTGGTTTTGGAAAGATTTCACTGACATCATTGCCCCATCAACTAAATAACAGAAAGTATAAGAAATCATTAGTGTCACTCTATGAATACTTAGTAAAAAAATAAGTAAGGTAATCTGCATTTGTTCAGTTATTTCTGCTCTTTAATAATTCCAGCTGGTGTTGTATTATACTGTACAGCACTGGGAAGCCTGAATTGTCCAGTGGAATGATTAGCATAGCTATATGTGTGGGTGGTAACCTTAATTAAAGAAACATGTCAAAATCTCCTGTAATATTCTCTGGTTGGTATTCACTCTTGATTTGAGATTCCGTGCTGCCACATGTTTTCCATTCCTGTGCAGTACAACTGGCACCAGTTAATATTAGGCAGGCATTTTAGAGATCTTGGAGGCAGTGGTGATTGCATTTCTCCAGATTCTGAGATCCAACTCCATCCTGAAGGATGTCAAAACTCTCCCACAGATCCAGGATGAGTAGCCTACTGTACCTCCAGAATTTGGGAGATGGATTGACCTGCTGTGAGTCCAGACCTCAACCCAACTGAACACCTGTGCAATCAGCTTGGGCATGCGGTACATGTTAGCACGACCAAAGCAACCATGCTGGTTGACCTTCAATAACTCCTGGTTGAGGAATTGGATGCCATCCCAAAATATGACCAGGCTGGTGATCAGCATGAGGAGGAGTTAGCAGGCTGCTGTGGCTACGCATGGATCTTCTACATGCTACTGAGGTTTCTGACAGTGTAAAATGAACAAAGTGTGAAAGTTGCCAGTAGGTGTTGTTTTTTTCCTTCATACTGTGAGTGTGCAATCATCCAGTCCACCAAAACAACTCAAAACATGAGTGTATATCAGCGAAATAATATTGCAGGAAGTTTGTGCACATTTTGGGGGGGGGGGGCACTGCAAATACATTTAGTTGTGCTGCTCATTACACAGAAGGCCAACCCTTACAGGTTATATCGATCGGCTGTACAATATTTATAGACAGAACCTCCATGAAGTGACCTGTAGGTTTTTGAAGGCAGGATTTGAGGCTTGTGGGGAAGTTCCCACCACTGCCATCATCGTGTCATGTGTAGATAACATATATACAAATGAGTTACAAAAAACAGAAATACTCCCCCCATAGTTGTCACAATGGTAAACTTGATCTATTAAACCTAAAAGGGTCTTTTGTACAAGGCTGTAAAAATATTTATTTTTGCTGTGAAGTTAGCCTTTTTAATAAGCAAGTCTAAGGGGATTGACTCTCTTTTGGACTCAGACCCCAGCAGATGAGGGGTGAACTGTGATTTTTGACACCAGTAAGTATTATAAAATAGGAAAACATTCAATTACACACAAGTTCCCCTACTTTGTGCTTATTTGTATAAGTTTATTTACATGCATAGTTCATTTTAGCTGCAGTTAAAGCTCCCCTAGGCCTTTTAGTTGGATCACTGTCTTTGTTTTTATGAGCAAAATGAAAATACATTTTTCACCAGAGTTATGCAGACTATGCTTTTACACCTGAAGGGATATGCCCGCAGGACAAAGCAACTGAATTCAACCAGACAAGGTCTCTCTGGTCATCAAGTGCAACCCTTTTAGTTGCTCCAAAATTAGTTTATGAGTCTGTTGTTGCTGTGGCTCAGCTCCTGGGACAACCAGGAGTTTAACCAGGTTAAAGTGGGTTGGGGCTATCTGGTGCTCAGCCACAGCACTATGTCTTGGCACCATGGCTCACTGATGTTATCAATAGTAGGCTACATACAGTACTATAACACTTTGTCAGGCTTACAGGAAAACACACATTTGTGGATATACTCAAATGTTGAGTCTACAGGTACCTGTGAAAAACAAGATGGAGAAAAAATGGGCATATAAGAGCACATATTTCCTGATTGATTCATGGCTAAACTAGAAGCGGTCGTCTAAGTCATTGCAATTCTTTTTGCTGGTGATTGTGGGCATTATTTTTGAGATGGAAACTCTAATGGCCAAATTATTCCTATCTGCCCATTTTAAACAATGTCCGGATCAACTCTAAAATCTAATCCTTATTCCGATTCTTAGATTTCTTGAAAGTTCAACCAAAATTTATCCACAACTTTTTGAGTTATGTTGCTAACAGACAGACAGACTAACGCTGCTGAAAGTATAACCTCCACCTTAGCACGGATAAACATATTACCACCTAATCGACTCTTTAACACAATCCTCTTTTTTCTGTTTACCTTGTGGATCTGCAGCTTTGGTAACTTTTCATTCAGTTAGACAGTTAGAGGCAGCCAGCCTGAGAGCTGTGTTACAGGCATATGGAAACCAGAATTAAAGGAGCTATACCTGATATTATTTTGATCTTTGTAAGAAAAATGGTTTCTACGCGGTATATTATGTGGTAAAAGGGGAAAGTCCATTAAAAAGGAATGACTCATTGATTGCACATATGTACGAGTCCAGGCCATTTTAGTTAGCGAAAGCGACTCGTACATGTGCGCAATCAATGAGTCATTCATTTTTATGGACTTAAAAGGGGTAAGTCCATTTTACCACATAATATACC
>JBBDHI010000001.1:28163722-28177264 GCA_037177115.1 Craterocephalus stercusmuscarum
AAGTAGTGAGCTTCGTGTCCGAATCGCCATCAGAATGAGTGCCCTATGTAGTGTGCTATGTAGTGCAGCCCTATGTAGTGATTTAGGGGTTAGGGCATGGGGTGCACACTCGGACACAGCCGTTGTCAGGGGAAAAACACGGAAATACAAGTGACCGGCAATTTGTAACTTTCAGAGTACAAGTGCTGCATAGTGGTACCCTCCGGTATTGACCGTATTGGCCGCGCTGTGCCTACGTAGTTTACAGCAAGTATGTATCCCAGCCCTTAGAAGTCACAGGAGACAACGTATGTTGCTTTCGCCATTTTCTCTAGTTCCACCTTCTCTTCTGGCGTCCTCTTCTCCTTATAGGAGGCCCAAGAATCCCCCTCCTGATTGGCCACCACAGAACTTCTCAGTGTCCCTACACAAGCATGCATTGACTTATTTGCCTATCTGATCTTTTTTCCTGCTGTCTGAGTCAATCATTAAAATTGCTGTAATGTTGCAGCGTTTTTCTGTGCAGGACCTGAACCTTTGTGTTCAGATACAGAGTCATGATATTCCATCACAGCATCATGGGCTTTAGTCATTTGCAGCTCATAACAAAATATTAGATGTGTTTACAAGGAACATCATTGCAACTACTTTCCTTCAGAATAACTGCCAGTCATGTCTAAGGTAGAAGGGGAAATAGTTGCTTTCTAAAACAACCAGCACTAAAATCCTTAGAATTAGTCATGTTGAAACTTCCTTTTTCAGAGCATTTTAAATACATTAAAATGTTGCAGCAGTTACAACAGATGTACATCAAGCATGGATATTATATTTCCAAACACCTATAAAGGTGATGCTCACCTTATTGGAGTTTAAAACATGTACAGTACAACATGTCAATATACCAGTATCCTTCAAGGGTGGTAACAGTTTAAGTGCTATTGATTTCAGTCTCACACAACAGCTCAGAGGCTAGCAGTTTACACTGTATTAAAGTTATATATTTGCAATACAGTCACACGGATTCTCAGCTATCTGGTGGTGTGCAGTGATAAAGCTTAAATCAGCAAGTACCCGAGGGTTGTGTCATTGATGTTTTCTGCTGTGTAAACACTCTGATCAAAACTTCACAAGTTTACTTCACAGTTAACAAAATTTAAAGGAGCGAAACAGCGATAAAGTCAGCTTCAGTAAGTTTCTCACAAAGTTTGTAATCTGGTAAAATCCTAAAAATATATTTTAACATTCAGTTATATGCTTCATGTGCTACAGAAGCCACACCTTATTGGTGCCACCAGGCTGCACAGACATAATTCAGCCTTTATAGTCCCACTGAAATGTCACTGTGCAAAATAACTTTAGTTGTTTTGACACTGTCGCCATCACATGGGTGCTTTAGAAATTACACCCAAAAAGAAAAAATACTGAAACATTTAGGGGAAAACTGTTTAATGTAATGTATTAAAACATTTTAAAGGTAAGGGTTTTGAGTATTGGAGTATAGTGCTTCCTGATAAAAAAGAACTGTCCCCTTTCAGGGAGATTAATTTTGTTGATTGTTATATTGTTTATTTATCCTTTATAAAGTTATTTGCCATAACTTCATGTTGTGAATATTGTATCTTCCGGCAGACCAATACCCCTTAAAGTATTCTGAAAGAGTGATGTATTAACTGTTTGATCACTTACCCTGTGGAAATCAAGACAAAAGCCATTTAGAGCATATCACAACAGCAGTAGGCAGGTAACACCCAGGACAGCTCTCAACTATGTTAAATCATAGACAGTTATAACTAAACTGCTCTTAGAGAGATTTTAAATTATGAAAATGGAAACTGTTTGCAATGCATTGCATGATTAAATACTTATTTAACACTTAGTATTTTTCCTCTGTAGGTCATGAAGCACGTGAAGACTGGAAAATGAGGCTGTGATCGTTAGTGGAGCATGCTAAAAAAGTGTTTGCATGGAAGCACCATGAAATATGAAGGCATCGTTCCACTTACATGGATGTCAAAAACCGTCAGAGATTATGGCGTGCTGCAGTGTGATGAATGATGGAGGGCTAAATGAATTTTTTAAAAGAATGGAGCCAATTAGAGGAGACTGAAAATCCCCCAGACAGATTATGTTTCCTCTGATCGCTGCTGTATTGTAAATATTTATTTACCCTTTTCTTTCTTTAGTACAGGGCTATTCAATTCGGCCCTACAAGGGCTGCAATCCAGCAGGTTTCCATGTCTCCTTGCTCCATAGCAAGTTAAAGAGTCATTATGCAGAGCTTGATTGGCTATTGGATCTATCTTGATTTGAGTCAGGTGTGACGGATCAGGGAGAGATAGAAAACCTGCTGGATTGTGACCCTCGTAGGACCGAATTGAATAGTCCTGCTTTAGTATTTTGTACTGCAAATAAGTATAGAACCCATGGGGTCCAATATCTCGCCAAGAATAGGCTACGTAGACATATGAAAGTGGGAAACAAACCAGCTATCTTTTAAATGAAAGACTGCCTCTCGAGTTTTTTTATTCCGTAACTCTTAGTAAAAGACAGACACATCTACTAGACCGCGTGAATGCGGTTTCTATTTTGAAGCTGAAATGTCCTGAAGTCACGAACGCAGCAAAGCGCCACATCAGCTGAATGCTCACGTGACCTGAGTAACACATGACAGTCTGAAGTCAGGCATCATCATGGCTGCAGCACCACAGTGAGTAGACTTTTTTGCGTAGCGAGAACCCCTGAAAATGTAACATTAAGTTAAAGTTCTACAGATAACGGAGCTGGATTTGTTGTTACGGTCGCCCGACCGCCATGCACAGATATCGATTCGCCATGCGCGAGCATTGTTGCTAGTTTACAAATGTGTGATTTACGTGATATGTGTGAACTGTAAATTATTAGATATCTTTGCAAAAGATGAATGCCATTTTTTAATATCAGGACAACTTAAAGCTGTTTTAAATGCCACTTTCACCTTCTTAAAATAGAAAAAAATGTGAAAGTCAATAGTTGATCTCCATGTAGCTTGATTACTCAGAAAGCTAGTTTTACCTTATTGGCTCTTATGTAAATCTTTATTAATTTAAAAAATGTTGGCCACAGTAGAGATATTTAAGAAGAGTAACATCTCCCTGTGTTTTTAAACAGTATTTTTTCTCCATCAGAGGACTCTGACTTACAGCTGGTGTTAAATGCAAAGCAACGGGTTGATTGTGTGGGAAAACGGCGGATTTTATGTGCTTAAAACATGCTTTTTGGAATTCATTTCCGAGAGGAAGTACTGTACATAGACAACTCATGATCAGTCTTGACCACATGACGAAACAGATGTTCTGTCTTTTTTATTTTCAGTCAGCTTTAACTTTAAAGGTCTTATTTTTATTTATTTTTAGTGTATTAAACCTCCTGTAAATTTTAATGGATGGACAATATCTCAACTACCTCAGTAAAAGGAAAAACAACATTTTTTGTCATACATGAAAATGCAGTAAAGCAGACAATAATCACGATGATCTTAATAAAATGTTTATCATTTCCTGGCAATAACAACTCAAACTCATGCCATAAACTGCTGCATCTCTCAAGAGAATTTGAGCTGTCAGCATACAGACTGATCTCTGCCCGAGATGAACTGATTACAACAGCTAAAGAGAACAGAAACAGTGCAAAATGTTATGTAACCTTATTTCGTTAACACCTAAAACTTTGCCCTCAAAATTAACACAGTTTAATTAGTAACTTGGTGATCCTGTTACAGATTTCAGTTTATTTTCCTGGACCATAACTGGGCTGTTTGTGTTATTATACAGCCTTGTGTCATTAAGGTGAATCTATCCCATCTGACGGCCAGTTACAGCTGTAAACTCAGCAAATGGCGAATAATACAGAAATCCTCGAGTGATACAAGTGTGTGAGGTTATTGATTAACCTTTGCTCCAGCCCAAGTGGAATTAGATATGTTGTGTTCTCCTTATCGTATCAGTAGAGCCAGGGACCAAGATTTTTATCACACCTGTCAGTTACAAGGTTGTCTATCAGCCTGGATCTTGTGTCTTAACTGTTTCTTAAGAGAGGCAGAGCTGCGGTGCACTCACCTTTTCAGGCTGAAATCCACTGAACAAATCCTGAGGATTACCTACAGACAGCCCAAAAAGAAAAAAAAAACAAAAAACTTTTTTTTTTTCTGCACATTTGCTCAAAGATCATGCAGACCTTTCCAAATGAAGAATGGCTTCCTTTACTCTGTTTACAGCAAATTAAAACTAAACATGTCATCAGTAGCTGCAACAATCAGTGCTGTGCCTCGCTGGAATCCTCCTGCAGTTGATTTTCCTGGATATCCTTTGGAAATGCTTTACAACTGGATCCGTTCTGTGTTTTCCTCCATATCAGCAAGTTTTGGCATGTTCATTCTGTTGTAACAGAACCAGAATTTAACCAGGTTAACTCCTAAAAGTACCTTGTTATTTATTTACATGGTCCCCTCTTCAGCTGGATTGACCACATTGACTGTGTTCTTCTTTACAGCGAAGGGTTTACTCACAGAGAATAAGGGTGTTTAGTGTTATTTAGTTAGAAAATAAATCTTGTTGTTTTCTAGGTAAAGCCCTGTACATCACAACTAACTAACCGAGGTAACTATCGGTCGTCAGTCACTGCCATCAGGTGATGCCGTTATCTTTGGTCACTAGGCTGTTTGCAGTCATCAGTCTAAATAAGGTGTAATATTACAGATGTTAAGCGGCTGTGACGCGCATCTGAAACTTTTCAAGCATCACCTCCACCTCTTGTGCTGAACGATTATGGAGAAGATAATCATTACGATTATTTTGATTGATATTGAATTCACAATTAATATACATGATTATTCGTTGATTTAAAAAAAATGTTTATCGACCCACCAAAACTATACCTCATATATAACTTTTTAGAAACAAATAAAGGAATCAAATAACATATCGCTTGGTTCCTATAAACCGACCAGTCTGTTCACTTCAGGATTCCTCTGGCTTCAGTGATGGATGAAGAATGGCAATATGTATAATCAATAAATAAAAATAAATATCCACAATCTACATGCACTCTTGCAAAACTTACAAGAGGCAAAAAAGACTAATAAAAGCCAAAAACAAAACACAAAGTACTTTAAAGTATTTAAAAGGCATGAGTCGTTTTTCTTCAATTACAGTGTTTTTATGACTGTGAGAAAGCAAAATGGAAAAAAAAAATTGTCCCAGCTAATATCTGCAGCATACCTGAGCTACCTTAGCAATGACCTTTTTATCTTTTGCCTTTATTTGCTTTTTACCTCAAAGCACAAAATTGAAATTTAGTTAGTAGTTTTAAATAACGTGTATAGTACAAAATTTGCAGTGGACCAGTGGAGGCCATTAAAATCCAGTAAATGCCACCACAGTAACATGGATTACAATGGGGTGAGTATGGGGTGCATTTACTCCTTTCCCTCTTTACAAATAAAAAAGTCACTGCATTATCAGCACAATAATTTAGTGTCAGAACTTTCCAAATGACACCAACCTGCATAATGGGAAACAACAAGGAGGGTTGGATGCAGTGAAGCTATAACTTTTAGGCCACGATGAGGGATAGTTGGCTTGTTTTGTAGAGCAAACATTTCACTGGAAGACATTATGATGGTGCAAACGTCTTGGGGCAAAGCTCATAAATTCGATTGATTTTACAAATTAAATAATAAATTAATTAAAGTTTGAGCTCAATAACAAGATAATGATCCAAAAAACGTGAACCACTATTATTGGCACTTTAGGGTCACCATAACTCTTAATCTCCCCTGCATAATTAGAAACAGAAATGGTGCTTTGGTTTTTAAGGAAAATTGTGAAAAGCTTCTGAAACGACAACTAAAATCTCCATACCGGCTAATTAATGGGAGTATTTGTTAATGGTTGTGTTGGTAGGAGCTTCCATAGTCATTACTTTGTAATTTCCTCCTTTTCCTGTGAAGTTTTTTCATTTAAAGCATTTTAAGACTGTAAATCATGGAATTAAAACAGATTCTGTCATCTTTAACGTAGAGTTGTTCCGATACCGGTATCTGTATCGGAAATGTCTCCAATACTGCCCAAAATTCTGGTATCAGTATCGGTGAGTACTGGAGTTCAGGTAGCAATTCAATACCACATAATTAATGAAAATAAGTATTTACTGATTAGCTTTATTAGCTCTGACACAGTTCTTCTTCATTGTTCTTAAAACAGTTGCACCGTGCAGCCGTCTGCAGCCTGCTGTTTTAGACGCTTAGACAAGGTTAGACAAAGAGCTAATAGTAATGATTTCATGAGTGTGGCAGTATTTCATGCTGAATACACCCACCAGCAAGACTACATTTGAAGATAAATGTATTCATTCATGTTTTACAAAGAATTTAACCTGAGCCAGGCCTTATCACAATGCTAATCGTATCGCAGTCATGCATGTGTAATATGAAATTTGTTTTATAATATAGTGGTATTGGTACTTGGTATCGGCCGATACTAATACCACAAGTATCGGAATCGGTATCGGCAGGAAAAAAATGGTATCGGCAGGAAAAAAATGGTATCGGAACATCTCTACTTTAACGTCAAGGCTATTTTCCCAGTAACAGAAACTCTCATCCGCTGTGTAGTTCTGGTGATGCCGGATTGTTCTCTTTGTATCTTCTGAATTCTGCACTTTGGTATCTCCCCTCTGCGCCCCTGAGATGTTGTGTGTCCCCTGTCCTTTCAGACCTGTCTACTGGCTGGGTAATGACACCCTGAGGGTGTCGGCTGCTCTTTTTGCCGAGAACCGCCGCAGACTGTGCCAGGGACTGAAAGCCAAAGACGGTGTGCTGCCAAAGTCGGTGGTGGTGCTGCAGGGGGGAGAGCAGAAGCAGAGGTACTGCACGGACACGGACGTTCTCTTCAGGCAGGTGGGTTGTCTGGACCGTCCATGTACGTTTCTGTCGCCTCTGCATGTCCTGGCTCCATCTCCTCTCACTTTGTTGTTCCTGATTTGTTGATGAAAAGCAGCCAGAGGGCGACTGATCAAAATGAGCTAAAACCTCAACAGGTCAGCGGGACATTTTGGAGATTCTCTCCCACTCATGATCCTTCACTCTTACTCAGACATGTAGCCTGTCCTGTCAAGCTGTGAGAAGTCTCTTTTTCTGCCACATAAACTAATAAATACATTTAGTTTTGTTCCAATGTGAATCATAATAATCCAGGTTTTTCTTTCCCTAAATGGCCTAATCAATGACCAACCTTGTGTTTCTCACGGTGCCTCTCTAATGCAGCGTTTGACACTGTGAACTGTGCAGGAGTCTTTCTTCCACTGGGCTTTTGGAGTGACTGAGGCCGACTGCTACGGAGCCATTGATGTGGACTCTGGGAAATCCATTCTTTTTGTTCCTAAACTGCCTGAAAGCTACGCTACGTGGATGGGCGAGTAAGTCACAGTAATCCTGCCAACACTCATCAGCAGCTCGTCCAGGGTTGTAAGCTGGGAATGTAGCAGTCATTTTCTCAAGTTTAGATCCTGTTTGTATTTTATTTCTAGAAAATGCAGCCAAGAACCGTTTTATCTTTTTTTTTCTTGCCATCATCCAAACTTGTCTCTTTTTGTGATGAGTGATGTGTTGAAATAGTGATAAAAAATCCATTGGTCTGGTTTTACAGAGGAAACTACTCCATCAAACTGCATTCATCACACATAGTTTGATCCTAGCAGGGTGCTGTGAAGTCTTGGTGAACTACTTGATTCATGTACTTTCCTGCTTTCTTTAAAGCTAACACTAAACTTGTTGCAGAAGCAGGACTTTGCTCATTCTGTACCTGTACAAACTGCTCTCCTGTTATGTGTAAGAGGAAATGGATGAACTTGTGGAACAAAATGATGTGTAAACAATGTGAACCTTGTTTGTTTGTTTCTGATCTCATTTGTGAAGCTCTAACCATCTGTAGTCTGATTTGGATTTTAGAAAAGGTTCAAGAATTTCTTGAAACCACTTTTTTTGTAAAAATCTCTGAACTGATTCTTATTACTCCAATTTATTTTGCATGATGACTGTAAAAATGATTATACATCAGATTTCCACAGAAGTCTCCCTGCACATGAATTTAAACACATTAATCTAAGGAGCTCTATGTGATAAACTAAAAGTCCAAATAACAGGAACTGCACAATGTCCGAAGTTTAGTCTGTTATCTTCTTTGTACAAAGTCTGCTTCACCTCCAGTGTGTGTGTGAGATTACTTCAGATAATAGATGATCTGCAAGCTCGGCCCCTTACAGATAATCCTCACTGCTTTATAAAGTTTACCCCTTTTTTTGTTCACATTGCAGAAACATGAGATGAAAAAATACTTTAGTAATCCCAGAGGGAAATTCAATATTGTAAGTTTTTTTTTTTTAACAATAATATAAATTTAGGGCTTTGTTCTTCAGTCTGATGGCTGCTATGGATCATATATAATATTTTCAGCATATTCATATAATCATTAGTGTGTTCCCTTCATTCACCATCCTCTGATTCACAGCATTGTTTTTTTGCATCGTATCCTCCACCAGACTTATCCTAGAAGCCAGAAGACGCCTGTCATGGGCAGTCATCTGTTTAGTGAAATAACTGCTAACAAAAAACAAAACTTAATTCTGCAGATCTTACATACAATTCCCAAGTGTCAGCACGCCTCATGTATGCATGCTAATTGGACTTGGATTTATGAGTTAAATGTCTCGCATCTGTCAACAGGATCTTTCCTAAAGAGCACTTCAAGGAGAAATATGCTGTTGATGAGGTGCACTACACCAGTGACGTAAGTCTGTTTGTTTTTACAGCAACTCCCATGTGACCTTTTCTGTGCAGCGACTGAACCTTCATGTCAAGTCGTAGAGCTGATTCACATCAGAAGATATTAGAGCCTCCATATAACCTGTTAATGAAGGACATTACAGCATTACCGTATACCATAAATGAAGGGAGTGAAGTCGTTTGTGCTGGTGATGTTATCTCATTTGAAATTGAATTCACATAAAAAAATAAGCATGCATTGCAATTTTATATACATAATCTTCCGTGTGTCTCCATGTGATTGGACATTCGGGGCATGTGCATGTATTACATTTATTATACATTTATGCAAAGTCTCCATGGGCCAGTCTGTCACACTGTTGGGTGTTATCTGAGAAAATGTGGGCAGTGTTTGACTTCGCCGCTGTGAAAATAACTGTGACACAAAAAAATCAACGGGGGAGACTTTAATTTTGAATTTAATTTAAAGTTGTGACGTGCAGCTCCATCTCTTTATTTTAATAGACAAATCTGGAAAATAGACCCATGTTCAGACTGCGCTTTACTGCCTTCTCTGAGAGTTTGGGGAAATGTTTATCAGTGTCGACAGCAGATTCCCAGGGGAGCCATAGTCTTGGGCTGACAGCTCTGGGGCTATGTTGGAGACAAATTTAACATAATGAAGGCAGAAAGAGCTTTTAGCAGCCATCAAGTCAATGGGAAATTTATATATATATATATTTTTCATTTTATCATATATAGTTTGTTTTATTCAATTTAGTTACATTTTTTTCATGGTTTTACTTTTTGGCACATGTGAAGCGATAAAAACATCTTTACAGTAGCTGAACAGAGACATTCAGTGATGTTACTGTACCATCCCATCCACTAAAACTGAGGCAGCCGACGTTGGTGATGGTAACTTGTTGTCAGCTGTCTGTAGGGACTCGAAAGCTCAGTATTTTCTTGTGTCAGAACCAGAACGTGAATATATTTTATAATACTCACGTACAGAGAGACACATCTGCATGTTCACTTGTTGTTCTGCTATGCGACCTAACCTGCTGCACACACTTAATATTCAATGATCCAATGAAGATTTTCAGGTCTTGTGGTGGAATTAAGACTCATCTGCTAATGGGAAGATGCTTCTACACTCACCTCACATCACCGGTTTACTGTCCATAGCTACTTCTGAATTAATAGACAAAATCAAATGTTTATTCGGTTCATTCGGCCTCATGTTGCAGAGGTGGGTCTGGGTGAACGCTGTTCCTCAGATTAGATAGAACGGGAAAATATGCCCTAAAATTCAAAGCATGCTAATTCTCAAAACACTTTATAACTCGATGCTGATCTTCTAAATTCCTCTTTATATCACTGTAATGATAGCAGAACATTTTAGGCTAAGAGGGCTTATTAACAGTCTTCTTAGGTGTTCAGCAGCAGCAGTAGTTACTTAACAAGGTAAAAGTCACAAAAACTCGTTCATTAAAAAAAAAAAAAACTTCCATTTAGATTTGTGTTTGAGTTTTTTTTTCATTTTGTTTTTCAGCCTATACTTTTATTTTTCATCACTATTGATAATAAATCAGAGCACACTGTCACTGAGCATCAGCTCAGGGATCTGTTTTATTGTTGTTTCTGCAGCTCCAACTCCTAATTATTCCCTCTCTGCAGATTGTTGATGTCCTGTCCAACCTGAACCCAGCCGTCCTCCTGACACTGGTAACATTATTTATTCATACCTAATGATGGCCAGAGATGTTAAAATTTGTTTGATTTTACTGTTGGTGTTACTAAATCCTGAAGTTATGCATATTTTAGGCGGTTAGGCATATTTACCTGCTCTAAACGTTTTTAACAGTGGGAGTTTTTAGCGCTGGTGTAATTATTTCTTTATTCATCTCTTGTTTTTCCTGCAGCGAGGACAGAACACAGATAGTGGGAGCATCAGCCGGGAAGCCTCCTTTGAAGGAATTAGTCGGTGTGTTTAACTATTTGCATGAACATAAGAGATTGTTATTCATACTGACCATAGCTGATTAACCTTTCTGAATAACTTAGTTTAGTGGTCAGGTTGGTGCTTCACTTTTTTCTTTTCTGTATATCTTTTATTTTTCTACTCAGGGTGACTCGTAAATGTGAAAAGTCTTCTAGACTTTGCCTAAACCTTTTGCAGCATAATGCATTTCATCCAAATGATGTTTCACTCTCTTGTTTCTTTCTAATTAGCTTCCAAGTGAACAACACCCTTTTACATCCAGTCATTGTGGAATGGTAAGTGAGAAAATCAGTGCTATTATATAATCAAAGAACTCAATTTTAAGAGATCAATCTCTTTTTTTTGTCAAAAATCCTCACAGGGCTTTGGTTACACCTGCCCTGGGAGATAATTATGCTTCTGCAATCAGAAACGGGCTTCTCTTTCGTTTATTTTCTGAAACCTGTCTGCATAGATGTAATGGACTCCGTGCTCGCCTGGCTCTCTTTGGCATTAGAGTTTGCACCCTCCAGATGAATTGACATTTCCAGAAATGAGGAGGAATGCTTTTCAGGCACACCTCCCAGGGAGCAGAGCTTGATTGAACCCTATGCCCCATCTTCTTGCCACAGCTAACAATCCACTCTTTAATGGATTTTTTTATTTATTCTTTTAGAAAAGAAGTATTAGTGTTTCTGCCAGTTTTCGCTGCCCGGTGTTATTTGGTAGATTCCATTATTGTATAAATACTCCATCCTCTCCAGTACCTCGATATTTCAGAGGTTCATAAATAAACCATAAGCAGCTTAATAAACTAAGAGTTTAGTGGTTTTAAGAGTGCCAAATACATTTTAAATTAGTATTTATTCAAGTCATCACAGCCCTGAATTTGCATACATTTGCGGTGCTGAGTGACTGTGTCGGCATCGCTGGTTGCTTATTGTTCTGTTTGTGGTTGCAGTCGTCTCGTTAAGACTGACATGGAGCTGGAGGTCCTGCGCTACACTAACAGGGTTTCCAGTGAAGCGCACAAAATGGTAAGATCCTCCTTGCTGTGGCACAACGCATGTAAGGATTCTTAAACTGGTTAAAAAAACTATAAAACAGCTCGATAAAGTGAAAATCTTGTTGGAAGTAATGTGAATGAAAGGCTGTACACGCATTAATCCAAGCACGGATGTAAAAATACTTCCCAATTTAAACTCAAACTCTTAAATTTTTTTGGTAATTACATTTATTTATATGCATTTTTTGTGATGCCCTGAATGTATTTTAACCTAATTTGACCCAAATAAAGAAATACTAACTACCTAGATTTGCCTCTTAGTTTATATTATTATATTAGATTAAAAACAGAATTTTCATGCGACATGTATTTGTTGCATTCCTGTATTTGCAAGATGCACAATTCAATCAACTTTATTTGTAGAGCACCGGCTCATGACAGTGTCATCCCAGGGCATTTCACAGACGGGTCATTCTAGCCAGTCTGTTGTCATTCAGTCGGTCTTCATACAAGCTGATGCATAACAAGAGATAGCCTAGCTTGGAAAAGCGCATCCAGTTTCGACTTCAGCTGTGATGGAAGTGTGAACTCTGCTTGGCCAGACAGAGTAAGACTGATGATGTTACAAAGACCAAGAAGATCTTGGTTATTGAGTTCATTCACATTCAGTTGCTGTCCGACCGATGGTGAATGAATGTGGAAATCTAAGATTAATTTTTAATGAGCTCCTGACAGTTTTATCCAGTAATATCATACGTATTCTAATCACATAATCCCTTTTTTCTGCAGATCATGAAGCATGTGAAACCTGGACAGAAAGAATATGAAATGGAGAGGTAAGCTGTGTCAGTCAGAATTTAGACATGAAGAGTCACGTTTAGTAATAAAACGCAGAAACACAATGTCTCACAACTCTTTTGTACTCTCAAACACACAACATTAAACTTTAAGCTAAATAAACTTTATTCTTACTTTCTAAGTTGGGTTGACAGTTTTATTTTTTTTTATTGCCCAAGACCAAACCACTGCCGCTTTTTAATGCATCACAACTGGATTCATCATGGTAAAGTACAAACACTGGAGAAATACTTTAATTTGAAAGAGAAATCAGCAGCAGGTGATGATGAGCTGGCAGCTCAGGTTATAGAATGTTGGTGTGAATGGAAACAATGGAAATGCCACAGCTCAGCTTAGCTCTGTTATGATAAAAGCAACAAATAAGTAAACACTTTGAAGGTCTTTGTGGTTGTCTGTGTTCATATTAGTTTAGATACTTTCAAAGAAGCTTTTTGTTTCTCTGCAGTCTGTTCCAGCATTACTGCTACACCAAGGGAGGGATGCGCCACACCTCGTACACCTGCATCTGCGGAACGTAAGACTTCATCAGTCCATCTTTAACCCGTGTGATATCTGACTTGGTTACTTTATATCATTTAATTACTTTCTTTATGAAGCTCGCAGCATCAAAGTGGATGAAGCTCATCACCTGACCTTTAATACAAAGGTCATGTTTACCGAGTACCTGCCAGTACTCTGTGAACACAAATTCTAATATTTTTAAATGATGAGTTTGGCTTGGTGCCTGCGTGTTGGGGTTTACACCGGTGGACGAGAGGGTAGCCTCCCTCCGCCTTCGGGTGGGGGGATGGGTCCTGACTGTCGTTTGTGCCTACGCACCGAGCGGCAGTTCAGAGTACCAACCCTTTTTGGAGTCCTTGGAGGGAGTGTTGGAAAGCACTCCCTCCAAGGACTCCCTCGTTCTGCTGGGGGACTTCA
>JBBDHI010000001.1:28204372-28217413 GCA_037177115.1 Craterocephalus stercusmuscarum
AAATATTGTTATCAGGGTCGTTTCCAACTAAAAAACAGAACTTTTGTCTCTGATGTTAATGAGTTGTATTTTCTGTGCTGAGTCATGATAAAAAAAAGCTGAATAACTGAAAACAACATAAAGATGATGGTGATTCAGTCACTGTGGCTGACTGCTGCCACTCACTGCGGTCCAATCGGAGCGGATCTGCCACTCACTGCAGATCTTCAGCTGGCAGGTACTGGCTGTTTCCGGTCGCTCCAGGTGTCGGCAACGGCTTGTGTGGACGTTGAGGGTGCGGTTGGCGTAAACCTGCCGACACAGGACCTGCCGGTGCTGCATGCCCAGGCCACAGGTCTTGCTGCACTCTGACCACTCTCCA
The DNA here is from genome assembly GCA_037177115.1 of Craterocephalus stercusmuscarum. Classification (NCBI taxonomy): domain Eukaryota; kingdom Metazoa; phylum Chordata; class Actinopteri; order Atheriniformes; family Atherinidae; genus Craterocephalus; species Craterocephalus stercusmuscarum. The sequence continues at coordinate 28,204,734 of JBBDHI010000001.1, forward strand.
ATATCCCAGCTACTTGAGTAAAAACTTCACGTTAGAAAAGTTGCATGTTTAGCTTGGACACGTATGTTTGTGAGGGACATGTTGAGATCGTGCACGGGCTAATCTTTGTGTTTTACATACAAAACAAGTAAAATTGAAGATATGCGAACACAAAACAAAGGCCCGCCCCATGTGAACTGCAGACACACTACTCCTAAAATAAGTATCTGCGTTGTTAGTTTAACCTCACAGAGCACGCACACAGCAAAGCTGCAGCTGTCAAAGTCTGTGAGGACTGCAGTCAGATGAAGAGTTGACAGAAGGACTTACAAAAGATAAGTAATAACCTTCGTCACCTCTCCCTGATAGTTTAAGCGCTTGGATACAGATATACTTTCTCACAGCTTGCAATAAAGAAATGATGGTTAAATAGCAGCCTGAACACTATAAAGTCAGGCTGAATGTTGAATAGGAATCTCTTAATCTTAATCAGTAATTTGAAAAGTGCCCCCTCACAATGCCGGGCAGGGCTGCAGGTTGCAGGCTTCCTCCTGAGGAGCTGGTCGGCTGCCGCTGTCACACAGACTGTCCGACACCTGGACGTGGCTCAGCCGGTGGACGCAGTGAAACACCGAATATCTAAAACCTGAAAAGCAAATATTTGATCTTGGTTTTGACACAGTGTACATTGTCCAGTTAAACAGTAGATGAAGTCCAAATATTCCACAAATGGATCAGGAGCATGCACGTTTGGCTCTAATGCTGTGAAGATAAAATGCCATTCCTTTTTGCATTTTTTGGCTACGAATTCCACACAAACAAAACGTGGTCAAACCTTTTCCACAGGAAGCGCTGCATTCAGTTAGACCAGCCAGTTTCCAGTTGTACTCTTTTTCACGTCTGGGTGGTTGTGCCGCAGGTACCTGGTTGTCAGGGAGATGAGGTGGATACCTCCCGCCACCTACTGGATGAAAGTTCTCCTGTTGAGCGTTGCTGTGCTGCTCATTTCCATCCAGTCTATTCCCAACTTTTCCAAAGGAAGATGCACAAAGTTGGATTGGAGTCACACATGGATAAAGTTCAGATCTGATGATAAGTTCTGTTCTATTCTATTCTATTCTATTCTATTGACATTTAGCAGACACTTTTGTCCAAAGCAACTTACAACATAATTATCATAATGTATGTATATAAATTTGTCAATGTAAATACAAAATGTTGTGAATGCAAGTGAGTTATTCACATTTTTCAGGGGAATGTCAGACTTTGTGTTCAGTGAAGATTTATCCGGCCACCCCGTTTATATCCACCAAACGAACTTCAACTCATGATTCATTCACCATACATACGTAAGTAAGGTGATAAGGTAATAAAGAAGCTGAACTCTCTCTTTTTTAGCTTTGCTGATAGCAGCATATTTTCATTAACATTCAGATAGTTAACTTAAGTAATAAACTACAATTTAACTAGTGTCAGTAATTGACACTACTGTTTACCAATGTTGATTTCCTGAAACACATCTGTTTTTTAAGTTTTTCCATAGTCAGGAGTTCCATTTGTCAATAAATGCACCATGAGCAGTGAAACATCTTTCTATCCATTTTCCATAAAAGCTTAATCCCATGCAGGCAGGGGAGGGGCTGGATGCTCTCCCAGCTGTGATCGACAGGAGACCACTCAGTTGTAAACTTGTGGTTTGCTCAGTAAGGTGAGTGACAGTGGGAGCCTTTTTTCTGTGTGTGTATTTCTGACCTCTCAGACTATGTATTCTCTCTTAAATATCCATCATGTGCTTCAACAGATTTTCTCTAAAAAGTGGGTGTGGTCTACCTTCTGGTGAGTGGTTTGGTTCCTGAGGGGCAACTGTTTGCTCAGAAGGGAGGATATACTCGTAGTGAACACCGGGGTTTGGCTGCTGGAAGATCACCTGAGGAAAAACATGGAGACTTTCCAAACAACCCTAAGATAATAATGAGCTGTTTAATCTCTTTATTTGAATATTATCCCATCCAACATGTTATTACTGAGGAGGTCAGTATTTGATATTATTAAGTGACAAGACGTACTGTCAATAATACTGATGTTAAATCAGATTTCTTTAAAACTCACATAAACATCCAGGATTTCATTGGTGGGCCCATCAGCAAGGAAGGATTCCCCAGCTGTGCTACTGATCTCGTTGGGTCTGCGGTAGGTGAACATCGTCCCCCCACCCTCATACTTCCCTGGTCGGTCAATGGCCCAGTTTCCATTAATAATGGATCTCCCCGAACGGCTTCGCAGAGCTGGAAAAGATGGAAAAGACAGAGGGAACAACCACACAATCACCACCAGCAATCCTGAGCTCAAGCAAAGAGGGAAATATTGCAGATAATTACAATGTAAGACCATGTTAACATAAAGACATCTGCTGTGGATGGGGGGGGGGGGGCTCTGTCACCAAAATGAGTTATTGCCAACTGAGTAAGTGCTGTCAGACACACAAGGAATGCGTTTTACTGAGGTGAGAATCTGTTTGCGCCGGCAAATCTTTCATGTAAATCCTGCCTCCAAATCTTCCGAGATGTTTTCCACTGATTTTATGGATTAAATGCAAGAGGCCATTAGAAAAGCATTAGGAGTGTAACATTAGACAAGCTTGTAAAAGAGTGTTTGGACAACTAAAAGCACTATTAGACATGCACAACGTAGAACAGAGGCCTACTGAGGAGAAAAAGTCAGAAAGTGAAAATACTGTACGGGGATTGAAAAGTGGAATTTTGCAACCTCTTGATCCGCATTTTTAGTGATATTATGTTTATTCTCGCCACTGGGACGTTCCACAGTTTCTTTTCCGGAAGTGCACGATTTGTTGTTTGTGCAAATATGACGACTGTGTGAAGAAATGTTGCAGAAAGAATGTAAATGTTTAAATGAGCTGAAGAACAAAACGGCATCTGTGTAGCTCAGATGTGGACGGTAACTATTCATCCGGAGTGCTCCTGCTGTTTTTAATTAAAAAGAATGGTGAGGTTCGAGGGTAAGATCCCCTAATGAAAGCATGTTTATGCACCTTCCTCTGGAGGAGCAGCCGAGAGCTGGAGTTAGGGGATGTCAGGGCTGTCCCCCTCCTGTTCTCTGAATCTACTGCTGAGCTGGGACATGGTGCTCATTAAACAATGTCAGACATTCCAACAGCCACTTCGAAAAATAACCAGCTACTGTGTCCCACTGTTTCAGCCCTGCAAAAACAGCATTATAATTTATGTGCAATGCTTTTAAAAGGCTCCATTGAAAGGCTGCATAGTAAAGGCCGACCGCAGACTGGACAAACCGTCTTCCGATTTGCCTTAATGCAAACAGTTCTCACTAAAAGCATCTCCCTGCCCGGCCCGGCTTTATGCTTGTCACTTGTCAGTATAACAAATGAAAAACGCTTCTTCTATTCAGCATTTAATAATCTCTTAGGTGCCTTCTCATGAGCTCCCTTCTAACATTTCATCCGTAATGCAATCCCGCCTGCGGTGGATGCAGACTCCAAGTTTTCTATGTATATTTTGGGCTGGAATTTAAGCAGAACTTTGAGGAAGGCTGCAGCTAATGAAACTGTGAACCCAGGTGGAAAATAAAATGCTCTATTTGCACCGAGACATGAAAATTAGCTGTTAGAGGAGACACATTCTAGAACACTGTCAGGCTTCGTAGTTGCAGGAACGCTCAAAACGTCTGGACGCACTTTCCCGGCTTATGTGAGTGGGGCTGCAGATGGCAATTGGAGCATTACCAAACTGTTCTCACATAAAACCACCAAGTAAAACCCCCTGTCCTAAGGAAAACTAACACATATTAAAACACCACTTTCGTAGTTCTGCCATGTCACTGACAACTTACGCACAGTGATACAGATTTATTCAGACAAACGGTTCTTTCCATTATTTGCTACCACAAAGTATGACCGCGTCTTTCCAGCGCTGCGTTTCCAGTACTTTCTTGCTGTGGGCGGGATCAGCTGTTCATCACTCCAGTGTGTGAAGCAGCAACTGCAGACTAGATACACAACTTCATTGCGAGTGAGTTAAATTACACTGATTCAGCAGATTTTATTCAAAGTAACTTAGAAGTAAGGAATAGAGAGCGGCTATTGTACCGAATGAGTTTAGTGAAGGTGATCATACCGACTGAGAGCTGCAGAGCTCGGCTCCACCGCCAGAGAAACATCCAAACCTACAGTCTGCAATCCATCTGCAGAAATATCCTCATTTATACAGGAAATTTTCCAAAAGACTTTGAAAATGACTTCATGGAACAAGGAAAAGTGTCAGAGTAAGTGCAGTTCAGAGATGTTAACGCTGCTCAGTTGGTTCTTTGATTGAAAACTAAAGCAGGAGTGGATCTCCTCTGTCAAGCAGAACTTATCCTGATTCAGGTCAAAGGTAAAGCAATGCAGCGCTGGGCCTGAGCCCCGCCACTTTGATGTGATCACATTTTATCTTCTTATGCTGGAAGACAGCTTCGCACAATGAGATGGCTTTACAAGCAACCAAGTATAATTAATTAGTTATTTCTGACAAGAGCATGCCACTCACTGCTCCCGCCATAGATCGGGACGTTCTGTTACTGTGTGTGAGTGTTGAATTGAGGCGTGCACCTAATGCAACAGACCTAAACGACAACAAGCCAGTTAGATCTGGTTCCTGCTCATCTATCGATCTCTGTGCTGGGAATCTTCCAGCTGAAGGAGACGCAGACAGAGCAGAGCTGACGAGGTCCACAGGTGATAAGTCTCAGATCATTTAACGCTCTCTCAGTTATAAAGTCACCACCTTTGCACGCTCAGGGTTCTCCTCATCGCAGATAGAACAACATGCATCCATTTAGTGTAATGGTACATGATACTGGGATTCTTCTTTTATATGTCAGGGTTTTTCTTTATGTCACTGTGATTTACTTATATTTTCTTTCTTCTCCTCCAGGTGGATTCAGAGAGGCAGTTGTTGGGCATCTCGGCCCACCCTCACCCCATCACCATCATTAGCCCGCTTACCAATTTAAGGACAGGTGTCACCATCGTTCAGTGCCAGATGGTTGGTCCTGTTTGTCTTGCTGCCCAAGACTGCTGCCGGCTTTGCTCCTTGTGGGAAAACTTCCTTGGATGTTTTTTTGTGAATCTCCTCACAATAATTTTTGAGTAATAAACTCTGGATTTCTTCAGTCTGTGTGTCATTTTCTGGACTGGCATTTTGAGTCTTGATTCTCAGCAAACACGAAAATATAATTCTTTTCTAGTCAAGAGGTGTGAAATGTGTCGGCAAACTCAGGAGCGTTCGAACCAGTAAACACTGTGAGTGAGTGAATGAGTGGGCAAGCCAGTCACCGAGCCTACAGGTAAAAGAGGAGGAAGAATTTGTGAGTGCCAGCTGCAGGTGAGGCGTGTAGAATAGAGACAGAATAGAAAACAGGATATTAGTGATATAAACAGTAAGTGAACCAGTATTCAGCCAGAAACCACATAAAGTACCAGTGCTCTACTTAATTAGGTTCTCTCAGCAATACAGGCCAATGTTTGTTTGTTTTTTTAAAGCCCACCGAGGTAGTTTCTGCTCTTCACCATCTCTGTCACGTTGATCTTGGTGGCTCCTTCTGGGATCTCCACTATCTTGTGGTAGCCGATCTTGGTTAAACTATGTTTGAACACTCCTGAGACAAGCCTGCAGGTCGTGTTGTCGCCTCCACAAACGCCACACTTGTCCATCACCTTCCCTGAAGCGAGATACTCATCGCAGCCGAGACTCTGTGGAACAAAGGCAGATTGAATGAGTCAGGAAGGGCTGAGTGGTCAGATTTATACAAGGGAAAACTCAGGATCAAGTGTCAAAGTATGCGCTAAGGTGTTTAATAAAATACTTTAGGGTTAACACAATTTGTGGAAGAATTACCAATTCTTTTAATGACTAATTAGGTTTACTGTAAAAGATTATATTTTCATGAAGGGTAGCCAAGTTTAGCTCCACAAATCCACATTTTGGTGTGATTCCCCCTGAAATGATTTTGCTTTCTATTTCTCTAAGGTGTACGTTTTCTGTGTGACATTAGTGGTAATAAATTACAGGAAACCTGAACACAGTAAAAATAGAACAGTTAACATCAGCAGTCCATAAATTTACTGAAAACCAGCAATAAAAGCTGTGCACCGTGCAAACAGGTGGTCCAGGAGCCAAAACTAGTCGCAGCATGCTCCCATACACGCCGAAAGCCGTCATAATGCAAAGGTGAGTCTAAAACAGACCGCATTTACTCTCACCTGGCTTCCATGTAGGTCCAATTACTACAGCTGACATATCCCTCTAACTCTGTAATAACAGAGCGAAAGCAGGATGAGGGAGACCGACAGCAAAAAAGAAAATACAGAAAATCTACATATAATTCCTTCAACAACATAGACTAATCCCTAAATGTTAAGGTGCCAAACCATAAGGTGTAAAGACAAATGACATAAACAAATTTACAGGACGTGTATAATGAGTCATAAAAAATCTGGCTTCTCAACGGGTTTTGCAGCTCTCAGGCAGCCATAAATCCACTACTGCAGGCTCGTGACAGGACGGACGCGCAGCCTTAAGAGGATAAACAGGTGGAGAAAGGTACAGTAAAAGGGATGAAGAGAGGGAGAAAGAGGAGGAGGAGACAGAAAAGGTGGACTCAGCCGGTTAGGAGTGAGCTGATGAGGCTAGTCTGGCTCCATCCCGCCCGGAGCAGCTCACTCTGTTCATGGCCAAAACAAACACAAAGTGCCTGCTTCCACGCGGGAAATGGGAAGTGATGGAAGGAGAGAAAAGCGAACTAAGAGGGCTGAGAAACATTAAATAAATAAATAAAGCTGCTGAACACTTCTGAGGTCAGAGTTGAACCGAGTTGCAGCGCAGCTTGGAGCTGGATAAAGCCGGGATCACAGCCACTAAACATAACACAATAACAGTGAGGGAGGCTCCGCTACCACTCATGATCTCACGTTACACATCAGCACAAAGGAAGCAGCTAAGAGCCTCTTTTTAAGCACATCTGCAATTAAAGGCAAATAAAAGTGCAGTCATAGATGACTGTCTGTTGACATGGCTCTCAGTGAAAGGACCCTCCTCTGCGTATCCACTTTCACTATAACTGCCTCCATCCAAAAACAGCACAAATAGCCCTTTCCCATCCGAATATGGGCATTTGGATGGGGAGATGTTTTGGTCAAAAGATGTTAATGCACAAGTGGAGACAAGGAAGTGCAGCTTTGAACCGAAATCAAAAACATCAAAGTAATATCTTTTGACTTAGCATACAAAAACACAGGATCGTCGTTCCTCGAAGAAGAGAAGAGCCAAGGGCTTTTACTCGAACTGTGCTGGAAGTATTAGAAAGTAAAATGGCTTCTTGATGTCTAGTGATTTGGGCAGCTGCATCGTTAAAATCTTTTAACAGCTCGAAGACAGCGCTGCAGGAACATGCTGCAGAAAGCACCAACACTGTAATATGTCCCTAAATAATCTCACAGATTGTCACGTCTACCCTCAGGGCCGTCTCTGACTAATGTGGCCTTTTCTGTGAACCAATCAAAATGAGGTGTTGCTGGTGTCAGGACACATGAGCGCGTGCAGCTCCAGCTCAGATCACCGCTGGCTCTTCCCTGCACACTTCAATCCGAGAGGCAGCTTCGTTTCTTACAAAGTGAGAGCACAACCAAGCTTTTTTCTTTTTTTCCCCGCCCACTCTCTGTGGGTGGCTTGTGCCATGTGGAGAGGGAAATCACCCTGTTTTCTGTGGAAATAAAACAGGATTTTTATAATGTCACAACAGCACACCTTCATCTGGAAACGGTTACATGTGTCATGGAGGAATCGTCTCCCAGTCAAGTTGTGAACCTTGAAAACAACATGGACTTAAAGCAAATCCTGATGGTATTTTCCCACACAGCGCGGATGAGTTTCAGTAAAAGGCTGAACTCACACAAAGCTGAGCCAAAGGCACTCATCACTGGAGATTTCTTCTCTTCCCACAACAAGTCATTAACAATTAGATGCTGTGAGGGCAGAGGTTTAGTTTATGTCTTATTGAAGCACACGTTTGACCTCATGAGCCTCTGTGATGGAAAAGTTTCCACTCTGTGTAAAATTAGAGTGCTGTGTAATATTAATGTTTTGAGACACTGACAGCTGAAACTATGGAGCTCAGTGTTCTGGTTATTTATCTGTCAAATTAATTTCTCACTGTAGGTTCCGGTGACCCATTTCCACTGTTACACATTGAAATGCTGAGGTTTTTTTTTAAACATACAAGTGATTTAGAAGTCTAAAGAAAATATGTTTTCCACTTATTTATTAAATCTTGGCTTAATTCTTTGCTGCACAGATTCAGCAAGGTGTTGGAAACTTTCATCAGAGAGCTCTGTGCAGACATGTTAGCACCTCATAGTTGCGGCAGTTTTATCAGATCATTATCAGGTTCAAGGAACCCGCAGGAGCTGATCTGAGCTGTGTGACATGGAGAGTCATCCTGCTGGAAGTAGCATCAGAAGATGCTCCACTGTGGCCATAAAAGGATGAACATGGTCCGCAGCAATCTGCAGGTAGGCTGTGAGGTTTAAACCAGGCTCAGTACAGGGACCAAAAGTGTGATAAGAAAATATTCCCCAAAGCTCTGTGCTTTCATGTTTCCTCCAAATTCTAAGCCCAACATCTGAATGTGGAGCGGAAATGGAGACTCGTCAGGCAACATTTTTCCAGTTTGTCCAGTTCTGGTGATTCTGTGTGAACTGTAGCATCACTTTCCTGCTCTCCGCCGGCAGGAGCTGCACCCCGTGTGTTCTTCTGCTGCTGCAGCCCATCTACTTCAAGGCTCAGCAAGTTGTGTGTTCAGAGATGCTATTCTGACCTTGGTAGGAACCAGTGGTTAGAGTTCCTGTTGCCTTTCTATCACTTCTAACCACCAATGACCTTTGATATCAGCAACGCCTTGAGGCGGGATATTTCATTTTCTGACCAGTCTCTGTAAACCTCAGAGATAATATGTGAAAATCCCCAGTATTAGAAGATTCTCAAAAACCCAGACCAGCCCATCCGGCACCAACAACCATGTCACACTCAAAGTCACTTAAATCCCATTCCCTCCTCACACTGCTCAGTTTCAGCTTCAAAAAGCCGCCTTGACCACATCTACAAGGATAAATGCAAACAAGTGCTGCCATATGAATGGCTGCTATTTTGGTTGACAAGCAACCTCAACAAGTGTATCTAATAAAGTGGCTGGTGAAAGCAGAGCTCTTTCCTTTCCTTCACTCCAAGGCAGGACACACATGCAGATTTGGACAAGGCATGAATTTTTAAAAACAAATCCAGTATTTTAGACCAATAAAGGAACCTTTGTTACTCACAATTTCCAACAAGCAACAGAAACCATGTTCACTTAAGAGACATTGGCCAAAATTTGTGTATTTAGAAATCCAACAGATACAAAAAGAACTTAATCTTGTTTCAGCTGAACGACACATCATCAGTGTATATTTCTGGCTCTTTGATGCTCCATTGTGTTCAGCAGAGCGGTCACAGGCGCTTTGGCTCTTCATACCGGCACCAGGCACATAAGGAAAAGTGGGTTAAATTTCGTAAACAACAGCTGTCTGGAAATGATGCAGCTGAACTACTGAACCAACACTGTGGTCTTAAGAAAAAGAGGGCTGAGAGCCTAAAAACTCGACTGATTGTTTTTACATTTCAACAAGTATGCTGAAATCGATAATTGGTGTGAGGGGTGAAAAGTTCCACGCACAATAAAAAAGGTTGGAGCGGGAAAGTGAAAAAAGTCATACTGTACACATGCAGTTCTGATCAGGGTGTAAACACCATAATTAACTACATGAATCTGAACCTAATTTCAAAGCCTTCTAAACAGCAATTCATGCGGCTCACCTGTTGGATGCTCTACTAGGGTCTGACCGCAGAACAGGCCTGAACATCCACCTTTGCAGCTTGTGAGGTAAAATAGAAAATTATGACAGAAAACCGACACTGAAATGACTTACAGTGCATTTTTAAAAACTAAGGTCTGAAAGCCATTTGGATTTCATGACAAATTAATAAGAAACATTTGACAGAAGTCTGTAGAGCAAGGCAACGCTCATCTCATGAAACGACATACTGTAGTGAATAGCAATATACCAAACAGCTACTACAACCAGGAGCAGCTACCAGACGCAATATATAGACATCCATACTGAAGCCTTTTTCCTACCACAACACAGCCACAAAATGCTGATGCCAAAGATAATTATTGCCTCCAGAGATTTATAATCTCTCACTGCGGCTGTGCTGTTGATGACATTATATTGTACTTGTTATGATAAATGGTACTAACTAGACACAATTTCACCAGCAGCTGTGCACCAAAGCTGTGGGAAAGTTAAGAATGATGTAAAACCGAAATTAAATTGAAACCGAGCCAACTTTATTTATAAAGCACTTTAATACAGATCAAAGTGCTGAACAGTTATAATACATAACACTTTTTTTTGTTGAATGTCCTTATTGGGTTTGACACCGGGGGGCACACTCAAGTGAAACCTTTAAAATACATAAAATTAAAAAGATAATAAAACTATGTAAAAAACATCAAGAAATTAAATGTATGTGTGTGTGTATATACATATATACATACATACACACACACACACACACACACACACATATATATATATATATATATATATCAGTACATACATATTACATATATATACTGGGCTCGTTCCACTTCGGCTATCTGCAGCCCAACCTGTCTGGAAGCAAGGGGTTGTGGTCCCGGAGTGTTGCATGCCGGTTAGAAATCTTGTTCAGTTTGAGTCTGTGGCTAAACTCAACCGGAAACATGACCAGAAAACATCTACCCATATCTTTTGGACATTGGGCACGATCGTTTTTTTTTCCAACCGGACCCCTTTACATTAGTTGAATACCCCTGATCTACACTATTCTCTTCGATCACTCTAAGAGTATAGCAGCAGGAATTGTTACCATCTGTGCAAAAGCTGCACACATACATTTAGAGGCCGTGAATAATTGTTTGCGGCAAGTGTGAGATATTTGCGTCACTGCTTGGCAGTAAACATGTAAAATGTCAAGATAGAGTTACAAGGAAGCTTAACATCTTCCTAAAAGCTCTAGCGTGGTTACAGCTGCTTTGTAGTAAAAGCTTTAATCCAGATAGAGGGCCTGCTCTGTGGCTCCACACTAGGAATGTAAACATAAAATGTTATTATCATGTTTAAATTAAGAGCAGTGGTAGGTGCAAGACGCAAGCTTTTAACTTCCCACTCCAGTAGTAAATCAGCTTGGGGAAAACTTTTTGTTGCTGAAACCTATCAAAGCAGAAGAGTATTTGAATGTTTATGAGCGCTGTTTTGCAGAAATCTAATCATTTCTGACATTTTGCAACACAATGTTGTGTGTTTTCCATCTGTGATATATCAGGCGCCTCACACAGGTCACACGTCTTCAATGAGATCATATTTTTATTTGTACACACATTGGTCATTTATATATGCATTCCTGTAACTTCAGGAAGATTTTCCAGGAATTAGCGTCATCAAGGGAGTCTTTATTTTCAAAACAGGAATGTTTTAAATGGAAGTCTAGAGTCGATATTTCACCTCACAAAATAGCCGTGATAGGCAGTTTTATTTTCATCTTTCAGTCTCAGCCATGACAGATTTCATTTCCACCACAGAAAACTACAAAATCACTTGAATTTGTCCAGCAGAAATACTTTTATTTTCTTTTTGTAATGACTTAATACCACATTTAAACTTAAATCATTTGCGTCCATTTCAATCAGCTTAGAGGACCAGGGGGTGCACTGAGTGGGCAAACTCAGTGACTAGACAAGGTGTCAGAGAGTCTGACGGTATGAAGTTGGCAGACTCAGCAGTCCAAGAACTTATTTAAGCTCAACATTTTATTTTCCATCCTTTATTCATGGTACAGTCTAACAAGTAGCAGCCTGGAAAACAGGTCACACATATCACCTCCTTTCTCTCTAAGCTGACACGCCTATCCTGATAAGATTACACCATTTCCCTGAAATCAATACCCGGGAACTTTGACTGGGTATCAGTACTGTACTGTATGTAAGTGCACTGGAACGAAGTGTGTACTACCATTTGCTAGTGTAGTGCACACTTTCCTGGCCAAGCGTTGACCAAAACGGAGCACTGATGTTTTGCACTTACCGATAATGATTGCCAAGGATTTGACCGCAATTCTCCAGTTTGTCCAAAATATCTGCCAAATAAGCATCTGCAAACTCTAACCATAAATATTGTAGCACATATATCCAACTATGTTCTTACTCTCCTGACTCGGTATACTTCCCTTCCCTTCCTCTACATCTGAAACATGGCATCTGATTAGTGCGAGTAGTTTCCATCGTTCTACACTAGATTTTTGACCGTTTTTAGGGCAGCATCAGAGCACTGAGTTTTAGCTTAAATGTGTGTGAATGCACTATGCACTAAAATGTAGTGTTTGAAAGTGTACAAGTGTGCTGATTGAGACACACCCCTTATTTTACAGACATATCAATTAATTGAATGAAACTCCTGAACAAACAATTACCCATCGACTCCACCCGGCGCCACCTGCCCACCCACGCTCCGCTTCGCAAACGCCACGTCAGGCTTCGCACAGTGGATC
>JBBDHI010000001.1:28305969-28325059 GCA_037177115.1 Craterocephalus stercusmuscarum
TACTTAAACATCATTCCTAAAGGGAGTTATATACCCTTCAATATCTCTACTATTATGTCTACAACAGAGCCAGATGGTGCAAACTTTGCACAGCTGGGAAATATACCACTTACAGTATCTTCTATTTATCAGAAAAAACTAAAAGACAAAACCATCACTGTGCTGAGTGCATATGTAAATTAAAAGTTATGAAATGGGCTAAAACTGTGCATCTCTTACAAATATGAGGTCTCTCTACTGGAGTGAAAAAATAAACCAGACTTATTGATAGATCCATAATCATACCTATACAATGCACGTGGTCTAAGACGTCGCAGGTGGCGTTGTAGCGCTTGCGTGGACATGAGACGGTCATACAGTTGGTGGAGTTTGTGCAGACGTACTGAGATGGGTCTAACTGCCAGCAGAACTGACAGATGACGGTAAGGGAGAAATTGAGAAGCTGCTGTCCTGTCTCGCTCTGTAAAAACACAAGGGACAGACTTTAAGTGCATCTCTCACATGTTTTCACTTTAAGTGACACTGATCAGTTGCAAAGAAACTGTTACTCACCGTGCAATGAACTCCTTTTTTAGGTTTACAGGGAAAAGATGCTTTTTTGCCGTATGTGCAGTTCTCTGTGTAAATGCATTCAACACAATCAGCTGGTAATCGACTACACAACCCCCCACTGGGGCACTTGGACGTGTCGCTCTCTTCATCTTCCGGAGATGCTGTAAAACATCCCACATCAAATTACAGATCCCAATCTATCTTGAATAATAAACGTAATATGGCACAGCTTTGCAATTTAAATTGATAACTTTATGATGTTCTACTTTCCTTCAGTTTTCTTGCCAACTTTGAATATAACACAGCGGGGAGGAATGACTAAAACTCTACCCTCAAAAAGGGAAACCTATCAAAGAGTGATTGGCAAAACCATTCACTCTTGATTGCTCTATTATGGCTGCTTGGTGGCTAGACAAAGAAACACATCATGCTCTGTAAAATGGAATATACCCTAGAAAGCCCAAACAACACAAGGACAAGCATTTGTTTGTTGTGACACACAGCAATGAGAAAAAGTCTAAACATAAAACTCATAAAAGGTGTGGCTGAAAATTTATTAAATTGCAAAAGCGCAAGGATTCGGGCTGGGCGATATGAACCAACTTCATATCTCGATCATTTGTTCATTAATCACGATATACGATATATATCTCGATAAAAACATTTTTGGTCTACTAAACAGAGACAGTTCAAATCTACAACCTTAAGTGAAAGAAAAATCTATTTTATTAAGGATCAGAAGCCCATGTGCATTGAAGTATTTAACTAACAATTAAGTGAATGAGTATTAGTGTAATAAAAAAAAAACTTTTCAATGACCAGAACAAAGATGCAATTGTGCTAAAAAAAAAAAGGGATATTTTTAATTTTAAAAAAGCAAATTTGATATAAACGATATTCCATCACTCTATATCTTGTGTGTCAAAGTCTTGATATATCTGAAAACTAGATATAGTGGCCAGCTCTAGGAGTTGTTTACTAAGGACAATCTAATGCTTCATCATACTGCAGTTGCTGTCCAGAGATAGATATGTATAAAATGTGAAGCTATAATTACAGGTTACAAATATATAAATAGTTATAACATGTAAATAATATATGAATATGAATACTTTTTCATAAACCTGTACAACTTAAATCAAAGAAAAGTCAGTGTGTTGGTTACCTTTGTTTTGATTATCCCCTACATTCCAAAGTGCTGGATTTCTAGATTTATGAGGTAAGTAAATAAATATTAAGAGCAGCAGCTAATGACTAGTGTAAAAAATGAAAAGGTGTTTACCTGAGGCTGCAGCAGCAGGGACCACTGGGCTGGTGATGACTGGTCCATGCTGGGCATCTGTGGTATAGGGAAGCTCCTGGCCAACATGAGGAGAGCTCAGGTATCCTGACAAACCAAAGATAAAAGCTTACAGCTTATGCTCAAATCATAACCGTAGCCCAAAACTGTTTATTCATCAGTGTATTGCTTTATTTAGTTAACTACTTCCTCTTGGATACAACTGGCTCGAGACACGTATCTTAAATGAGCAACAACTGGCTGCTAATCGTATTTACAAGTAATCTAACATGACACAATTAATGAAAGATGCCTACTGTCTTTTTCAGATAAACAACAGTTAAATCAAAGCTATTCACTCTATTCCTTTTTTTTTTAACAATCACAGGGCTCCAAGTGTTGAGTTAGCTTGCTAAGTAATGCTAGCCCTGTGAGAGAAAGCTAACACTGGATAATAGCGACCCAAAGTAAATGGCACATTTTAGATAATGACTAACCGATCTATAAACATACCGTTAACGCATTGTAAGACCAAATCCATTAACAATATGACAACAATTCCGTAGTGTTTAAAGCACCAGCCTCGGTCTGGTCTCCATATCTGACAGCTAGCAGCCATTGTTGCAGCGGAACGAGATGCAGCAGTTGCGTTCATAGTGCGTAAGAAAAATGACTATCATTTAGTTGCGTTAAAGCACTAGCTTATCGTAGGCTATTTATATTGTCATTCAAAAAAGCGGAAACAATGTATTTTTTGAAAAGTGCTATTTTTCTCATTAGCAGCATATATTCATAGTCTTTAATTCCCGTCACCCCTTTGGTGTTCTTAAAACTTAACCCTTACTATGATTAAATCCGCCTGTATGGTTTTAATGTAATTTTTCTGGAGACCACGTTATATTTATCAATATCTATCTGCTAGTAAATGTAGATTCAACCAATTCTGTTGTACATTAAAGCAGTCCTGTGTGAAGAAGAAATGTGGGCGTTTCTGGCAGTGTGACATGTCCCAGATGTGCCCATGCATGCCGTGTGAGGATGTGGGTGTTTGTTGCTCAACAGAGGTTATTAATGGTCAGCTGTCAGAGCCACTATTGCCAAGTATGATCCATTCTCTTAAGTGAAAACTGCCTTGGAATAGCATGATCTAGCAAATTCCTGGATGACTGCACTTTTCTACAGAAACAGGTTTGTTACTGTGATGTTAGTTTTGGCAAAATGTGGAATTAAGAAACAGAGCACTTATATTTGGAAGAGTTGTTTTATTTATAGGTTTTCCAACAAAGGCAGATCTTAGTGAAAGTAAGATTGTGCCAGTTTCACACAGTTCAGTGACTTAACCTTGTCCTTATCAACTTTCCTCTATGTAGAGTTTGACTACTTGTTTAACAAATACAAAAAAGTCCCTTTTCCACATTTCTCTCACAACCACATGTGCACTTTCATTTTTTGCAGTCCCTTTATTACATTTACTTAGAAACATCATAACACATTTCTCTGTCTGACTTTTAACTGAGCTCTACCAGCATCATCTTTACAAGGGCCATCATGAGCCCATTTTTACAGCTCTGACTGCCAAGACTGAGGTAATCAAACAAAACATTTTTTCTTTGTTCTCGTGTTTATCAGAACTCCTCCTCTGCGTTTCGACAGCGGGATTGTTTGAGCAGGGTCAGGCGAGCCATCACCTCGCTCACGGACAGCTCTCCGTGGACCTTGTTGTCTCTTGTGCGCACATTGACACTGTTAGTCATCTTCTCCTTCTCCCCAACAACTGCCAAGACACAAGATAGCAACAGCTTGACATGGGCTAAAACAACACATGCGCACATACACATACACACACACGCACACACACACACAGCTACCCTTACAGTCCCCAGTTTGTGCTGCAGACAACTGTGGGTGGTAGGCCATCTTGGACATCCATTTTAAACAGTCCGGTTGACCAATTAGGAGTGTTTATTTTGACTCACCAAAACTGTTATGATGCCTCTGCTGACAGCTGTGCAGATAAACAACCTGTAACCTCCCACCACCCTGCATTTTTCTGATTATTTGTTACAAATGAAACGTGTGCTCTGGCTGCCCTGATATGTAGGCTAAATCGGCAGTAGTAAAAGACACATGTGGAAAGAGACATCTCATGGTCGAGGAAAAAATGTCAGGTAAGTAAGCGTTGCCAGACTTTTTTGCTGGTGTGTTTGAAAAAAGAATCAGAGGCCCAGAAACACATTAGATAAAAGCGTCTAACATGTTTGTATACATAAAAACATAATTTACATGATTATTTAAAAAATTCACACAGTTTTATCTAAACTTAAAGTCACCATTCAATAAAAATAAACATTTGAACCAAGTTTAAAAAATAGCAAATGGAACTTTTAAGAGTTACATTACATGAGAAAAATTAGCTATCAACTCTGTCTGATCACACAGCCAACAATCTCAAAAAGCACAGTCAGGCAGCCAGGATACTGCTGGAGAATACTGGAGGTACAGCTTATTTGCTTGCACTTTGAAATATAGAAGAGATAAGAAGCCAAGTAAAACTGCAAGTAGAAGTTGGCATAAGCAGAGTGAAAAGAGAGCGGAGGCGATTCAGATTAAGCAGCCATGGGAGCTAGCTGAGCTAGCCAGAGGCTCACTTAGCCCGAAGCTTGTTTGCAACGGGAGCCAGGAACTAGCAGAGGAGCGAATAGGATGGAAAGAACAGGTGCTTGGTCATGTTGAAACCTGATTTTAGTTTCAAACTCATACCAGAGAAATACCTCAGTGTTAGAAATGGCTGTTGCGTAGCATAGTGGAGACAGAAGGCAGGGTCATTGACTAGCAGATGGAATTATGGATGCAAACAGAATAGCACATTAATATATCTCCATTTGATGAATGGAGATGTAGCGTCACCCAAGACAAAACATTTCAAAAGGCCATATGTTTGTTTTTAAAGTAAAAACTTGAAAATGTGACATTTTGAATAAGCCCTTTGTTTCTGTGGTGATGGGTGATACAATAAATCCAGCACTCCCTAATCTGAAACAACTGGTTACTGTGGGACTAACCACTTAGTTTCAGATTAATTATATATTCAGACGCATGTCATCATGGAGGGGCCAGATTATCCACAAATCAGTCATTCATAGCATGAATACAATTATAAAACATACAACCAGACTTAAAAAAATATCTTCAGGAAAAAGAAAATTAGGAGTTTTGAGCAGTAGCAGTAGAGCAGCAAGCTCTCCAAGATGGATGGAGACTATTTGAAAGCTGGGACCATTTTAAAAGGAAAATGTTTATCACAAAGTGGTTGAATTTAGTTTTCCATTTACCGCTCGCAACATGTTCACTGACAAATAAAAAACATATTTGAAAGCTTGTCAACCACAGCGTGCTCAAGCAGCATATGTCCTCACCAAGAATGAAGTTATATTGGGCCAACTGAGCGTTTCTGATTTTCTTATTCAGGAGACAGCCAGAGTCCAAGTCAGCATCTGCCATGAAGCCAGCTTCTGTGAACTGCTTACACACCTGGCAGAAAAACAAACAGTCTCCACTCCCGAATGCCGTAATAACTAGCCACATGATTGTAGTCAAACATGCCTGCTGAGGAGAAACGGAATAAGTACCTTTTTTGCATAGTCTTCACAGGAGGGGTTGACGGGCACCAACATCACCTGACGTGGAGAGATCCACAGAGGCCTGTGGGAGGGACAGATGAGCCTTCATACTATGCATACACAAATATTCACCTTTAAACTTGAAGGTAGAATCTTTGAATTTATTTGATCTAAATCCCAAAACACAAAGTTTTAATAAGCACACTATGAATCGTTGGACATTCCAGTGACATGGCAGGTCATTTACAGCTGGAGCTGTCACAATATTAGAGTTTAACTGGATGATCAGCCAGTAGCATCCACAATTATATTCCATTTTCAATAGGAAACTTAATATTTAAATAATTGCTGTCAAATACTTTTATAAATTTAAACCTTTTATAAATAGTACTAAACACATATTTATCTTGGAAGGGGCAGGCCAGTATTGTAGATTATGGCTTATTTGGCATTTCTGACAGAATGCAGCCTCTCACCATTTCCCTGCATAGTTCTCTGTGAGAATGGCAATCATCCTTTCCACTGAGCCCAAGATGGCACGATGGATGATGACGGGTCGGGCTTTGTCATCGCCGTCCTTTCTGTTATCACAGAAAACCAAAGTAATGGAAAAATAAAGAAAACATCACACAGTTTCATAAAAGCAGAGTGCTTTCAGTGAGCTTTCACCACTTAGATAATTACTTTCTTTACCTCCTCACTATTAATCCACTACTTGCTACTAATACCTTTTGTATGTTTAACTATTATATTTAACCTGCTACTGTACAGGATGTGCATCCTTTTCCCTTGCTATCTCTTTTAATTGAATTACGGATATGCATACAACCCATCCCCTCTGAAACAATACCACTGTGTCGAACCCAAGACAAGCTGAGACATCTTATCCTGTAGAGGCTTAACATCTAATCCTTGGTGCAGTGGAGCAAACAGACTCAGCAGTGTGGCAGTGTTTTCATTAGGTGACTCACCCCACAAAGGTCAGTTTGAAGCGAATAGGCAGCTGGAAGTCCAGCTGAATGGTTGCACACTGGTGGTAACGTCCAATTGCGTCTTTGATCTTAATGTCAATCTGCACAGAAGAGATTGCAGCCCTTTCAAGAAATAAAGCTGATGGCGGTGGAGTTGGCAGGGGGCATCTTTAAAAGACATTCTCTGACCTTGGGTCCGTAAAAAGCACCGTCCCCGGGGTTGAGTTTCCATGGCTCTCCGAACTCATTCAGGCTGTTTTCCAGTTGCTGTCAAACATGAGGCAGATTGAATGAGAATGTCAATCTAAACAATGAAAAGCAGTTCCTGTGATTCAGTCCAAGTCTGACTTAAGTACAGAATCAAATGAAGTTCAGACTGTACTCTGCACTGATTACTGCCTTTTTATATTAATTATAGTAATACAGCATCCAACCAAATATAAATGAGTAATGCATTTTGCCAACACACCACCTACAAGAATTCACTGAACTTCACATGACTCACAGATGTGCTACTACTGTATGATCACATACATGGCAGCGGCCCAGCTCTTTCATGCACAGAGCCAAAATGCAACATGAGGATTTATCTGCTTTAATCCAAAACTAACTCAGTCAGATCTGATAAATAGCTTTTAATTTGAGCTTTACCTTCTCAGCCTGGTTCCACATCGCTATGTCGCCCAGATATTTTTCTGGGCGAGTTGAAAGGTGAAGCTGGAAGGAGAATCCGAAGACGACGTAAATGCAGCGTAGGAAGTCCAGGCAGCCCTTCATCTCTGACTCGATCTGAGTTGGGGGAAAAAAAGAGCCCAGATTTAGGAAATTATAGATGAATATTTTACTTTATCTATAGATAAACAAGAAAATCTGATGTTGTCACCTGGTCCATGGTGCAGAAAATGTGGGCGTCGTCCTGCTGGAAACGGCGCACTCTGGTCAACCCGGTTAACGTTCCTGACAGCTCGTTCCTGTGGAGGACCCCAAAATCTGCCAGCCTCAGAGGAAGCTCCCGCCATGAGCGCGGCCTGTGCCCGAACATCAGGCTACGGAACAAGCAGAGAGCAGCAAAACAAATATTTATTCAGTTGTGAGTAAGTAGTTAGACTCACACCCCACTTCCTGTCTGAACAACACATTTTACCAGTGGCCGGGGCAGTTCATCGGCTTCAGAGCAAAGATGTCATCCTCCACCGGGAAGGAGAACATGTTTTCGCTGTAGTGTTGCCAGTGACCAGATGTCTCCCACAGGCTGCTGTTATAGATGTTGGGGGAGGCTACTTCCTGAAAGCCTCTTCTCCAGTACTCATCCTAAGAAAAGCAACCAAACCACATAAACTAAACACTCCAGTTGGATTGCACAGGTACAGAGCGGAACCATAGAAACCTCAAACCACTGCAGTCAAAAAAGCATCTTGTGGGTTTTATTTATCCATATGTTGCCCTTAAGAAAATCAAAGATGCAACAGCCTGTTGAGCTGTTTGGTAGCCAACCGTAGCAGGCTGGTGTAGCTGGATGGATTTCAGTGCAGAACAGAGGAAGGAGGTGGAAACAATGCACGCTCAGTCAGCTTGTCCTGACTAAATAAGATTCAGTATTTACTGCTTTATCTCCACTTTAAATCAGAGGAAGACTGCATTCAAGAGCTAAATGTTGCATTTATCCAGTTTTAAAGCCTTTTTCGAGTACCAGAGGGAGTTTAGTTCATTTTAGTTAATGGTTAAAACATTTTTCCTTCAATAATAAATTAAATATCTATATCTTTTAAACATCCTAATTCATAAAACCAGAAAACTGAGAGACAGAGTATTTTTTTTTCTCTTCTTAAGCCCCACGTCTTCATGATCTGGGCTCCCGGCACAGCAAGCTCTTTGCGTAAGACATTTTGGTGGTAAATGCTGGAGGCAAATGCATAGTTGTTTAAGTCTTTTGCCCCTTCACTCCCCTGCAGTTATAACAGACTCGGGAGTGATGTGATAATGATCTTACACAGTTTTTGTGCAATCTATGTGAGGTCCTTCAGGCTTGGTCTGGTTTGTGGGTGTGTGCTGTGAAAGCGTTCAAGATGTCAACTGATCTTTTGCATCAACGTCAACGATTCCAGCAGAAAAATCCCTGAACTCGGCTAAGCAGCTGAAGCTGAAGTCTTTAGTTTCGAACTGAAAATAAGATCTTTTATCCATCATTAAATCAAACCTGGAAACATTTGGCTTTGGGTTTTAACTCGAATATAAGACTGGGTAAAACTACAATCATTGTCTGACACATCTATGAATTTCAGTGTGTTTAGTATCAAATGGTTAACATAAAACAAACAAAAACTCTTATGAAGCTGCAGCTATGGCCACAGATCAGACCACCCACAGCAGTCAGGCCTGGGTTAAGATTTTCTAGCACATAGATGTTAATTCAAACTTTATGAAACTTGTAAAACAACACAGTTCAGTTCATTGTCGGTAAGTGGTCTGCATTTTAGTGAAGTGGCAATCACCACCAGCCCGATGAAAATGTGAAGTACCGGAGCCTCATGCGCTCCATCTCTGCTGCACAGAAGCCAGAGAATAACCTTGTATGCAAAATAAATTCCGATCTACCTAAATGGAGATCCCAAAACAACTATTTTATGATATAATCTGTTATTAGAGAAGCATAAAAGCTGGTGATTATACCACAGACAGCACCAGGCCACAACTCTTACCCTGATGAACTCTATGAGTGTGTTATAGATGTAAGCTCCACGCGGCATGAAGAAACAGCTGCCAGGGCTGAGATCGTGGAAGAAGAACAGCTCCTGATCCTGTAAAGGAGACGCCAATGACAGCAAAAAAAAAAAAAAAAAAAGAGTCATCATCATTTCCAGGTACGGCCAGCAGGAAAACTCCTCCATGCACAGCAGGGATTTATCCAATTATCACACATCCAGCATCCTTACAGCTTGACGGAAGAGCAAAGTATTCTCAGAATAACTGAAACGGATGAAAAGCAACACAATATGAGCTGTAAATATGGCAATGATGAACCTTTTGCATCGACGTAATAAACTGGGCTTTGAGATTCCATCTTCTATCACTCTGGGTCAGACCCTTAGTCACAGATTCATTGAGAAACCAAGTAAACTCAAGATTTTAAGTTTGCCATATTGAGCTTAAACAACAATACTCACACATGCATCAAATATATACGCTTGTAACAACTGGTCAGAACAGGTCTGCTTGCTTTTGTCTTAAAACAAAACAAATGGATTTCCCTCAGAGCTACACAGTCATAAAGATGCTATCAGTGTCTCCACAAGACGAGAGAGGAGATCTGGGAAGGTACCATCTTAAACACCACACTCTGGCTGCCGCCCTCCAGCTGGAATCAGCCACATTATCTTGACTTTCCCGTTTAATATGGAACTGTGTTATTATAAGTGGCAAATGAAGGTGCTGCCGTCTGGTTCACTCATGCTGGGAAACCAGCTGGAGTGCTTTGATGATTCACGGCTGTCCTGAATGTGCCTGTAGGAGGGAACACAGTGCCCTCAGCTGGTGTATAGTGGCAACAGTACAAATCTGTGGACACCTAGCTGACACGATTACAAATTGTATGTATTCCCACAGGTACTGTGTTTTACATTTGTTCCAATATTCGCCACATCTATAAAACCACTGATGCTGACCCTCGCAGGAAGTAACGGCCACAGAAACCTAAAAAACAAACGTGTTAGCCATTACCTTACACAATTACACATAAAAGCTTTGTGGTGCGTTTCAGCCTCGACCCGGTGGGTGGGCTACGAACCGACCGCCTACAGCCACTCACTTTGCCAATCTTGCGATGGTCTCTGTTCTTCGCCTCTTCCTGAAAGCGTTCCCACTCCTTCAGCATCTTTGAGTCTGGGAAGGAAATCCCGTAGATCCTCTGCAGAGTCTCCATGTCGGAGCGGCCCTCCCAGTAGGTGGAAGAATTCTGATGATGAAGGCAAAAAAATGAAAAGTGGAACCTTACACAGATCATCCGAGGATTTCCTGACAAATTAATACATTCAGAGGTTTGCTCATGTAGCAACATGCTGAAGAAAATCACGGAAAGTCACAATAATATTAGATATTTGACTGTATTTAAAAAACATTGAGAACAGAGTACTTTGTGGCTTGTGTCAGTTAAAAACAAAAGTAAGCACATGATTGTGTGTGTGCGCGAGTGTGTGTCCCTACATACCTTATAAATCTTCATGGCCTTGATTTTGCCGGTATGTCTGACATGGGGACCTCTGCATAAGTCAATCAAGGGCCCACATCTATAAAAATATTTGTGTTTCAGCATTATCAAGTACACAACTACATGAAAATATACAATTTCATTCATTCAAAAGATGCAAAAAAATTAACCTTCATTAATCAGCATTAAAAAAAGAAACAGAACCAGCGTACCTGTACACTGTAGTAGTGGGAGTGCTGACTTTCTCATTCAGGATGCGACACTTGAATTTGTTGTACTGGAAACAAAATCAAGATGTCATCTAAAGCTCAACAAACCTTTATTGGCAAGTTTCCTTAGCTAGGCTATTTGTTATGAATTGGCTTGTATATACTTATATATAATACTGACTGATAACAGATTGGCTCAAACCGATTGTTTATAAGGTGCCTTTAAATGGCACTGTCATGACTTGGCACTGTACCAATAAAGTTGAATTGAATTGAATTATCCTTCATCTGTAACGTCTTCATCATGACAGCCCCTGCTACAAGGGGTTAGCATGAGATGCATGCAGTACAGAAGATCTTGGCGCATGCTAGGAAGCACCAGTCTTAACATGTAGCATACCAAAATCACGTGTTCCAGTTACATTTACACAGTAGCACTTTTTTTAATATCCTCACATTCCTGTAATAATCTCATGTCACAACTTTCATTTGAGACCAGTATTTTTCATTCAGCCCTCGCAGCTGTGATGATACGCTTCATTTATTTATGGTATGCCATTTTTGAAAAGAGGGCAGAAAAAAGACAAAAGCTCCCGATGAAAAACTCACAAAGATTTCACTATTTCCCCAAAAATGGCCCTGTACGGTAAATGAGACCATCAGGTTTACACATTTGTCAAACGTGTTTAGAAAAGCTTCCGCACAACACAAGGACACACTTCAGAACTGTTAACATATCAGAAACTGCACATCAGTTTGTTCTTCACAGCAAGCAGAGGATCCCAGCAAACATCTACTCTTCTTCGCACTCACCTTAAACATCTTTAGCAGCGTCTGCTTGCTGATCTCAAGTCTCTCAAAGGGCTGTTTTTCCTTCATAACCGTCTTACACAAAGCCTCCAGTTCCACAAACTCAGTGCTGGACACTGTCCTGAAGACAACAAACATGTTCATTCAGGACAGGTTACAGTAATAATCCTGTATTTGGTCTTTTTTAGTACTTTTCCATTTAAAAAGCCAAACATTCATATGTGTAGGCATCATTCAAGTCAAGAAGCAAGTCATGGGACTGGCTTAGTTATTTATCTGAAACCACAAGGCATGAATTGACATTATGTGAGTATATGAGCTCACCTCTGTCCGTCCAGGAACATGTCGTAGTAAAAGCCATTCTCAATGGGGGGTCCATAACACAAGCACCCTCCATAAAAGTGCTCCATGGCCTCTCCCAGGATGTGAGCGCTGGAGTGCCAGTACACCTGGGAATGGGATGCACATGATAGTTTGTAAACACTTTCAAATTTCTTTTAGATTCCTTCATAAATATACAGAAACTCCTATAAGTATACAATGAGAACATAACTTTGCAAACTAAATCAATTTAATTTATGATTTTAAAAAGATTTTACAATTTTATTGGGGTTGTTTTCTATATGCTGATGCCTTTTACTGCTTTTTAATGCTTTCCTTGCATCATCTGTACTGTATGTAAAAGAACTTTGAGTCGTCTTGTACAAGAGAGGTGCATTACAAAAAAATAGACAGACAGATTAAAAGAAAAAAACAACAACTTAATCATGATCCAGTATAATGTCTATTCAGTTTTACTTTCTTCCTCTGCACAGAGTGTCTGTAACTCTGTCTCCGTCTCATCCCTCTACAGCATTTATGATGGGTTAACTTTATCTTTATTGTCCTTTAACTCCTCTTTGATTGAGAGATTTCTGTGCTCATCATCCTTGTCTTGCTGCTTCACCCACTTTCTCTACAGTTAAATGGTTTATACAGGTGTCCTGGCATTTTACTACAGAATTCCCTGTTTTAATTCAGACTATAAAACATCCTGGAAAAGATGCTGCAAAACAGGCCCAAACCACAACACTGCCGCCACCATGCTTCACAACAGGATGAGCTTTTAAAGCTCGAATTTACGGTTTTAATTTCTCAAAATATAAGAGAAAGGAACTTTTGTTTTTCTTTCGATCTGGCTAAGAAACTCATTTGCAACAGCCTTGTATTGTATCCGAATGATATTTTGTAGTGATTTTATGAGCAATGCTGAAGCCTCAGATCATATCTACGGACAAAAAAAAGGATTTATTCAGTTCAGTAAGAGAAAAAAAATGTACAAAAATTGATAAGTTCTTTTCTAAAAATATGATTTTTTTTGGTTTTAAAACAAAGAAAAATGCAGGGCGCTTACTGAAATGAAGCGTTCATTCATTTATTAATTAATTTAAAAAAAACAAAAAACAATTGAATTATTTTTGTCCAGTGGAAAGCAGATGTAGCTTTGCCCTTCCACTTAAAAGCTAGGAAGCTTAATTAATTTAAAACACCATAATCTGATTTTAACTTCATACTGATTCATAGTCCTGAAGGTTCTCATATTTTTTCCATTCATTTGTGGCAATAAAGAATTTATCAACACCTTTTTTCACATTATGTCCTTCTTATTCTAATTTTAGGACTTCATAATCAGAGGATTTGCAAAATATTGGGCAAATGAATGATAGGATAAACTGCAATTTTGCAATACTAAAAAGTGAAAATTAATTTTCTTCGATTCTGCTCAGATTTACATAAAACGGCACGAACAAGGGCTCTCTGTACTCACAGCTTGAGCATCTTCATTATCGAAGCGCAAGATCTCAAGAGAGCAGTCCTTCTCAAGAGGTCTGTCCAGATCCCAAAGCTCCCCGTTCACCCGAGAAATCACTGCATTGTCAGCCAGGCCCTGGCTGAAAGACGGGAGTGCAGCACAGATGCTTCAGACATGCTGTGTGCAACGTTACCATGGCGATTCAGTCAAAAGGAAAGAGAGGATTACCTGATATCACACGCCAGCTGATATGGTGTGGTGACCCAAGACTTGCCTGCCATCTTTCGCCCATCTGGCAGCTCAACAGTAATGGGTTTGCTGTCTGCAGCTTTCTTTGCCAGCAGGGCATCGCTCTCCCTCTTCAGCTCGTCATACAGGCTGAGGCGCTCGGCTACATAGCCAGGCCATGATTTCAACTTCAGCAGAAAAAAAACAAAACAAAGAAAACATTTTAATATAGTGTGTGTTATTTAATAATAAACCTAAGATACTAGAATGTTTTGTCCATGTTAGTACAGAGGAAGTACAATGCTATAGGTCTATAATAACATTTACCTCTTTCACACTACTATCCCCATACCCTTTATCCTGCTTCTTGTCTTTGTTCTTGCTCTTGTCATCTGACTTTGTGTCCACCTTTGTCACCTGTAAAATAGAGAGTAGTGAGTTTCTTTTGGCTCAAATGGGCTCCCATCAACATTACCTCTACAGCCAAAAATACTGGCAAGTCAATATCATGGCAAGTATTGTAAGAACGCCCACAGAGTAAGACTAAGGGTGAGAGCTATTTCTGGAAACGTGGTGGTGTGGCTTGTCATTTCACTTGACTGGACAGAGGTCCTGCCACTCACAATAATAAAGCATGTATCACTCTGATCAGAATAAAATCCCAATAAAATAGTCTAAACTGGAGGTCATTTTTAGTCTATATAATTACCCCATCATCAGCTCGTTTGTTTATCTGCTGGTGCTTGTTGGTGTTTTTCTCCGGTGCTTTGTTACACTTGGCTCCTTGCGGTCTTCTGCCCTGCGCCTCCTCCAGCTCCAGCTCCGCCTGCAGACCCCGCCGGAGGTGCAGCAACCGGTATTTGAGCTTCTCATTCTCCGTCCTCAGGCTCTCGAGCTCCGGGTTTACAACCGCATCACAGGCGGCATCAAGGCCATTAGTTATTCCATCACGCAGAGTGGATATTTCTTTGGTGAGGGACCGTATTTGCTCCTCCTGGGCGGCCAAACGTGCAGCTAAGCACTCCGCCATCTTTAAATGATCAGCAAAACCGTTATTGGAATGACTTCCGGTCCGGTAAATGTTAAAAGTATAAATAATACTTTTAACCCTTTAAAATAGATAGCAAATTAGTCAATGTCGTTGATTAAACTCTTTGCTGCCGCATGGAATTACCTTTTTGTTTTGTGTATTACTTCTGTTTTACTTGAATAAATATAGCTATAAATGCATTGAGTTGCAGTAACAAAATTCCACCGCTAGGTGTCAGTATCATATTTTAAGATACCTTTTGTCAGCTGTTCATAGCCTGCTGAGTGCGTAGTGACAACCACGTCTGCCTGATGTAAACACTTCATTCATGTGGAATGGGTTAGCTGACAGGTTAGTGTCAACTATCTACTTACCTGTTTTATTATTTTCTCTAATAACCACAGGAAGCTTTTTACACTTCGGTTTAAGTCCTGGCAGACGTCAGTAACTAAAACACTTGTAGTGTTTCTTTCGCTAGCTATAAATGGTACATTTCCAGCCAGCACTGTACGTGCTGTTAGCTAGCCATAACTTGAGTAGCTTATGTCTTGCTCGTCTGAACTGCAGACATATGCCAGAACATCCTCGGCATTCATATGTGAAATTCCACCTATATCGGGGATACATTAAGCGACCGTAATTAGTAGCTAAAGTTGTATTATTTTGCATGGACAGATAAGAATTAGTGTATCTAAGCTAAACTCTGTAAATTATTGATAAACGCTGAAAAAACAACAACATACAAGCAGTGTTTAAATCATAATCGTGGGTGATGAACTATTTGTTAACTTGAAGATTTAATGTGCGACTATCACAGAGAGAGGACGTCTTAGCTCTGACTTACTGATACAAAGATAAGAGGACATATATAAAGGTATTGTTTACAGCGACATACTTATATATTCCAGCTGAGACCTGCCTGGGAGTGTCCAGTTTAACTTTGTAGGCATGGCTTCCAGTTTTGCTCCTCCAAAGCTGGCGGACTTCATCCTTACAGAGCGGCTGGGCAGTGGCACATATGCTACAGTCTACAAGGCCTACAGGAAGGTATAAATGATTAAACTAATAATAAGGTGTATTGTTTGTTGCGATGCTTCTTTTATGTGAAAATAATCCGTCCAACTAGAAGAAAGGCCAGCATTGAAAGCTCAGTGTGGTTTTGTTCTTCAGAGTGAAAGTGAAGCTCCTCAATATGATGTTGCAGGGGAACAACAGAGAGGTGGTGGCAGTGAAAGTGGTTGGGAAGAAGACTCTGAACAAGACTGCAACAGAAAACTTGCTCACAGAGATAGAAATCTTGAAAACTATTCGTCACCCTCATATCGTCCAGCTGAAAGACTTTCAGGTAGCCACCCACCCATGCATCATGTTCTATTTTTTGCTTTGTTTTTATTATATTTCTACTAGATCTGAGTAATCTTTGCCCCATATTTTTGAAGAATAATGTAGCTTTTTTCCAATTGAGTAACCTTGATTAAGCTCTGTAATTATTAATCACAGCTTTATAAGTATTTGTAAACCCTTTGTGTCACAAATTATTTTGATACACAAAGACATATAACTTAAATGTAATTTATTCAAAAGACTTAGAGAAATGAAGAAATATGAAAATATATAATTTAATTACTGTGGGCACACACACTGAGAGCTTTTGTACTAAAGAGTGATGATGATGATGGTTATTAAAAATTATATATATTTCCAGGGTAAAAATCATTTTATTATTTGTAGTAGGTCTGATTTCTTTGCTCTTTTTAGTGGGATGCCGAGAACATTTATTTGATCCTGGAGTGGTGCTCTGGTGGAGATCTCTCCCGCTTCATTCGAAGTCGCAGGATTTTACCTGAAAGCGTAGCCAGACGCTTCCTGCAGCAGATAGGTGAGTCATGTCTAAGTGTCACGTACATTAAGTGCACCCAAGCGATTGAATGAAGCCTTTTCATTTTATCCCATGCATGTGAATGTTTAAGTAACTTCTTTTAGCGTAAATTTCAGCTGAGTTTACTGTGATTGTATTCAGCCTGTCTGTGTAATTGTGCACATATCTGCGCAAACAGCCTGTGCTCTCCAGTTTCTTCATGAACGAAATATCTCACACTTGGATTTGAAGCCTCAGAATATTCTGCTCTGCGGCCCTGTCCTCAAGTTAGCAGGTGATCTCATACCTTGTCAAGCAAACAGTAATAATAAACACATATGCACTAAACAGCCCACACAAAAAATATACTTTGTATACATTAATAAAATCTCAAACAGTTTTATGATTAAATTCAATTGCACGTCATGTAACTTAACTCTTTGTATTCTCACTACAAACATGATAGTCGACAAATGTTTTCAGATGGTTTGATAGGGCTTTATCCACAACAGCTCCTAGAGAAAATATTGTTTACACTCTGATTTGCTTTCAGATTTTGGTTTTGCACAGTACATGTCACCGTGGGATGAGCAGAGTGCCCTGAGAGGTTCCCCTCTCTACATGGCTCCTGAGATGGTTTGCAGACACCAGTATGACTCCAGGGTGGATCTCTGGTCTGTCGGAGTGATTCTATATGGTGAGTGATTTATGTTCACTTTTTCATCTCCTAAATGATCTGTTCATTTTAAAGCATTTCTATTTCACACCCATGTGCAAGTCTGTGGCATTGTCATGCTCGGTTTTGGATTTCCCAGTAATAGTGATTAATAACACTAGCTTTTGCTGCCTTTTCAGCATTAAAAGGTTAATCAGATGAGTGGACCTGCAGGCTTGATAGAGCGCGCTCAGTAGCTTAGAACAGAATTGTGCCATTAATCATGTACTGACAGGTGGATGAAGGGCCCTTTAATGGGGTTACATTACACTGATAAAGACATAATATTACAGCAGCACACAAGATTCTGTGGAAAGACAAAGCACTCATTAAATGGGTGGAGTTCTTATTGCTGGCTGTCATAGAAGCTAAATAGAGGCATATAATTTCAGGAATTCTGTCACTAGGACCCAACATTATTCTTGACTTGATTATATTCTGGTTGTGTATCATGCAAATATTACTCTTAAAACCTTGGAGTTGATTCATTCAGCAAAGTAATGCAGGGTTTCCAACAATTTGCCAATCAGCATTCAGCACTGCTGAATAGTAATGGTAAATCACCATGCAAGGAACTCATAAGCTCTGTAGACTTTCTAAAGACCTTTCAAAGTTTGTCTCAGGGCAGTAGCTACTTTTTTCACTTCTTTTCAGTCCAGTGGTGGAAAGGATGTCTGTTACAAACAGGAACAAGTTCAGCCAGACCTGAGAGATGCATCTGGACCTTCAGTTGATCCATCTACTGGTCACTAAAGCCTCCTCAGAAATGAGGCTCCATAGAATCGTTTCTGAAAGTAATGTCTGATTGCACAAATTCAGTCTGATTGTGACCTGAGACAAATGTTCACTGGTGTGCCCGATTATGGGTTGTCGGCTCACAGTGCAAGCTTCTTTACTCCTAGCAGTGTGACGTAATGAAAGACCGACGATCTGGTGTCTAGGACACTTCACGCCATCAATATAGCAAGTCTGGCATGCCAGAATTTATTTTTTTGTCCTACAACTTGTCCCTAGTCCAAATTCCTGGTAAATATAGATTGTTTAATAAATTCATATTCATTCTCTTAAATGAAAAGCAGGTTACTCCCAGAACCTGAACAGTCCTACTTTACCTTCCTTTGAGCATTTGACAGCCTGCAGTGATCAGGGTTACATCCTCAGCTCAAGAAATTGAATGACTTTATGACACCATGTCTGTTGATCTGACATAGTGGCTGTTGTGAATGACTGAAAAAAAAATGTGTAGTCTGAACCAGGCATTAGTTGTTTTTAAAGAGGGGAACCTAGAAGGGACGAGTGAGGTTTGCCAAATGGCCTACAATGTTTATTGAAAATCAGTGGCAACGTCTGTGATGAAGTAATGAATCCTCTCCTGCGTCTGGATCTCAGTATTATTGAAACCGTGTCGGATCATGTGTTGTTAGCAAATGCTAGTCCGATCCCTCCATGACCTGCTAGCAGCCTGTACTTCTTTTGTTGTTGTCATTCCGGGTTCCTTCCAAGCCTCTCACGCTTACCTGTGACGGCGATTACATCACTACCATGGCAAAAGGGCGAATTCCCTTAAACATCATTCCGTACTGTAGGACAGTCCACTATTTACTAGGATAATAGCAACATGGTCCGTGTTTGTGTTTTTCCAAATTGTAAAAATAGAAAATAGCCGACCGGTTTACAGTACGGAGTGAATTTGCCCTTTTGCCATGGCGCATGGTAGTGACGTAATCACCGTCACAGGCAAGCGCGAGAGGCTTGGAAGGAACCCGGAATGACAACAACAAAAGAAGTACAGGCTGCTAGCAGGTCATGGAGGGATCGGACT